>JADPVV010000015.1:0-295541 GCA_016097615.1 Eucalyptus dawsonii
ATGACCCCTGCCCAAACACTTAAAATATTTAATTTCACGAGTTCTAGTGTTAGGGTTTTTGGTTTTACCTGAAACTGGATTTGTCCCAATTTTACCATCCCTCTCATTTTCTTTTGAGGTTTCAGTTTTGGTGTTGTTTCCTCTCCAATTTGGCTTCTCATCTATCTTTCAATTGGATCTCCAATTCTGATTTGAACCTCCTCCACTCTTATGATTTCGATCCAACTTCAATTGCCGCTCAACTTTGATGGCTTTGTCCACCAATTCCTCCAATTCAACATAGTGTTGCAGCTCCACCACCCCTGCTATGTCTCGGCTTAAACCACTAAAAAATCTTAACATTGTGGCCTCATGATCCTCCACCACACTAGCACGGATCATGGCAATCTCCATCTCCTTGTGATACTCTTCCATGCTCTTATTGTCTTGTGTGAGATTTTGTAACTTTTGAAACAAATCTCGATGGTAATGACTTGGTACAAAATGCCTCCTCATCACTGCTTTCATCTCATCTCATGTCTCTATCGGTCTTTCACCATTGCACCTCCTACTAGTCACAAGTTGATCCCACCAAATTATAGCATAATCAGTAAATTCAACAGCTGCAATTTTTACTTTTTTTAGCTCGGAGTATCGTTGGCAATCAAATACCATCTTCATGTGTTTCTCCCACTCAAGATACGCACCGGGATCATTCTTCCCTTGGAAGGAAGGAATCTTCATCTTGATGTTGCCAAGTTCATCATCTTCTCGGTGTCTAAACCCTCGGCCTCCATTCTGCCTTCCAAATCGAGCATCTCGATCATCCTCCATGTCGGCCTCATCATCATCATAATGCCGTTGCCATCTAGGTCATGTTCTAGAGGCATCTCGATGATGTTGCGGCTTTCCTCGGGGTAGCTCTCGGTCACCATCAACCCTCATGCCATTCCCCATCATTCGGCCACTACGCTCCTCCACTACAGCCCTCAGTTGTTGGATGCTTTCCACGAGCGCTTCATCCCTTTGTATGGAGTTAACCTCTCTTTGATTCATGCTTTCTTCGCGCAACATATTTTTGGACCTACAAGTAAACGTTAGTCACAAAAATCCTCACCAATCGCTCCCTCACGTGTTTCTCTCAAGGTGTTTGTCACTCCCGTCGTGTTTAATTCAAGTCTAGGCTTTTTTTTTTTTTACCCTCAATTAAACTCACACACTCTTGCCTTTTCCCTTTCGTATTCTCTTTCCATAAGCTCTTTGTCAGACTCAAAACCTATCTCTTAACCCCCTCACGACAATCAATCAAACTAATCAAACAAGATTAGATCAATCAACAAGTAACAATCTCAAACCAACAAGTACAAGTTTTGGAATTCCAATTGAAACCCAAATCACTATTGATTTTGTTTCAATTCGGTCCACCAACAAACGAGTCGCCTTCTTGATTCTTTTTTTTTTCTTTTGGTTCAGCTATTTTCTATTTTATGCCGAATCTCCTTTTTTTTGTGTGCGTTTTTTTTCTTTTTTTTTTGACGAACTCATATACAATTTAAGATGCTAAGACTAATTGAAATGAAAAAAAAAAAAACTAACAGCAAACAACTACGTATGGAAGCACTAAAAGCAATCGGATCCCCAAATTGGCTAGATCCGAAACCCTAGCCCAATAAATCTCCAATTGCCAAATACAAACAGAAAATTAAAGATAAATAGACCTCGTGAGAAGTAAGCTCGATACGAAATGATGTGAATCGTTGCAGAAAGATCGTTCTACAAAGGCTCAAATGGTTGAATTGTTAACCTCGACCTCCAATCAAACCTGTGATTGGCAACCTCGGTATGGATGTAACCTGTTGACGAATGTGTGTCAACCAACCAACGTTATAGATGCCACGAGCGAAAGAATTCGCTATCTCGCTTGATAAGTCGAATCGACAGTCAGAAGGGAACCTTGATAAGGTCAAGTCCTCAAAAGAACAGTAGAAGAGAATCTCTCAATTTTTTTCTCAAAGTAAAATATCTATCCCCCAATGAAAGTCGGCCAATCCTTAATATAGGCTTTCTAGTTGCCACACAAACCCTAAAACCAACCCTAGAAATCTAATACGTCATATTCTAGAATATATCTGAATAAGAAGATAAAATTTTGACTTGGTCAAATATTTGATGACCAAATAATCAAATTGCACAAAGATTTCCAAGATTCTTCAAGATTCGATCCAAGGTCATCTCCACACCAAAGATTACACCAAGATTTCCAAGATTCTTCAAGATTTGATCCAAGGTCATCTCCACGCCAAAGATCACGAACCATGACGCCAGCAGCTTGCCTAAATTGCTTGGCTCGCGCTCGAGTAATCGAACCAGTAGGAATAGACAATTGGTCCCTAGCACCTCCTCCTTGATATGGCTCGATGTCCACATCACTCCCCCTCAAGCTAGTAGCTTGTAGATGTCCAAGACACCTAGCTTGCTCAACAGATATGAGTGTCATCTATACTAAAGAGGTTCAGTGAAAACATCTGCCGATTGTTCTATAGTCCCAATTCCTCTTGTTTTGATCACTCCTTTTGAATCTTGTCTCGAGTGAAATAGCAGTACACTTTTATATGTTTTGTTCTCTCATGCACCGTGAGATTTGCTACAAATTTGACAGCCACATCATTATCGCAAAATAACTTTGTTGGTCCCTTCACTTGTATCCCAAGGTTCTGAAGTAAGCCTCGTATCTAAACTATCTCGAAAGTCATCTTGGCCATAACTCGGTATTCTGCTTCGATTGAGGATAGTGAGATAGTTGCTTGCTTCTTTGTCTTCCATGAAAGGAGAGATTCCCTAAGCTTAATGCATAAGCCAATGATGGATCTTCAACTCATGGGACAAGTTGCGCCGTCATCTCCATGTTACATTTCCTGGAGAGAAGTATCCCAAGTCATGGACATTTCTTTAGATATTTTATGACCTTAAGAGTAGCATTCATGTGAGACTACATGGGACTATGCATAAACTAGCTCAGCGTCTGTACTGCATAATATATATCAACCTTGGTCATAGTTGAGTATATAAGTTTTCCAACATGCTTATGATAACTTGATGGATCTCTAAGTATAGGATCTTCATTTTGGGATGGCCTCATATCATGTTTTGCCGTAGTTAATTTCATGTTCTACTCGATTAGAATAACAATCGGTTTACATCTTGACAGTACCGCTTTTGATATGATTTCCATTACAAATTTCTATTGGCCGAAGGAGATTCCTTGGTCGGATCGAGCAATCTCAGTCCTTAAAAAATATTTCGGTAATCCGAAGTCCTTTATATGGAAAGTGGAATTCAAATACTTCTTAAGGCTTTATATGGCGGTTTTTTCATTCCCTATATTGAGAATGTCATCAACATATATTATCAAGTAAATAGATGATGTACCTTTCATCCATGTGATAGGGAAAAATCATATCTAGATTGCTTTAATCCTGCTATCGTGAGAGCATGAGCAAACCTGGTGTACCATTGCTTGGAAGCTTGTTTGAGGCCATACAGGGATTTGTGGAGACGACATACTCTATCTCCCTCTGTCTCTGTAAACCCTGAAGAATATCCATATAAATTTCTTCATCTAGGTCCTTGTGAAGAAAAGCATTATGTATGACCATTTGGTGTAATGGCCAATCGCAGAGAGTAGCAACTGATAAGAAGGAACGGATTGTCATATCTTTGAATACTGTAGAAAAGGTTTCATGGTAGTCAAATCATTCCTGTTGCATTAAACCCTTGGCCACTAATTGAGCCTTATATCTTTCGATCGACTCGTTTGCTCGATACTTAATTTTGTACACCCATTTACAACCATTGTTTTTTATTTAGGGGTGGTTTCACAAGCTCCCATGTCTGATTTTCGATTAAGGCTTGCAATTCCAAAGAAAGTTGATAGAATGAAACATAGAATGAGATCAAATAATGAATACCTAGTGCATTGAGTGCTGCACAAACATAATCCTTAGTCTTTAGTGGATGGGAAATATGATTGGAGCGTTGTAGACGATCCAGTTGGGGTGGAGATAATGATGATTTCTCCATAGTGGGACCCGGTAGAAGATTGGAAGCTTCTTCAAATGGGCATGTACTCGGGAGTTGGTGCTGAAGAAGATAGTTCCTCAGTTGCTTCTAGGGAAAGAACTTCATCTGAAGTTGGTGCTAATGTTAGAGCAAAAATTTGAATCTTCGAAGGTGCAGTGAGTATATACTTAGGAGCTGGAGATAATTCTTCTTCAAATAAGAAATGATGTGAATTAACCATGGTGTCCAAATTTTCTTCTGATGACCCTGCTTCACTAAACAGGAAAATTTCTTCATGAAAAACAACATCTCTACTCACGAAGAATTCTCCAGTAGAAATCTCGAAGAGACGATATCCTTCATGCAAGTTTGAGTAGCCCATAAAAACACAACGTCAAGCGCGAGGACCCATTTCGTCTCGAGGGCCCATTGTGGTAGCATAGCATAAACAACCAAAGACTTTTAAGTGATCCATCTCTAGTTTCTTCCCATAAAGCAATTCATATGGAGTTCGTTCACCAAGAACTTATGTGGGCATACGATTGATCAGGTAAGCTACCATAATTACACAGTCTCCCCATAAATTTTCTGGAATAGACGCTTAGAATTTTAGTGGACACGCTACTTCCATAAGATAGTGATGCTTATGTTCTACCATTATCACGCCCCAAACCCCGGGCGCGCACACATCCCTCGGTGGTCGACTAAAATTTGTGACATTCCTAAGACGCGTCACCGACCCATTCGTTTTATGCACATGTGGAAGTGAACTAAATAAAACATCCATCCAATAAACAAACATTAGGGACAGTCAACACAAGGAACAATTTCTTAAACACAACAATTTCCTTACCAGCTGTTGACCCTACGAAATCTATTAATTACAAGCCTCTCAGCGGTCACTTCCTATCGATCCTCTCCAAATCCTCAAGGATCAGGGTCACCCTAAACTTCGCTAACGGCAGGGCTATGACATCCTAGATTTCAGTCCTATTTTCAATTGAATAAATCAGGCCTTTCATTGATGCACCTATAGTGCTATTCTCAGAGCCGATCACTCGTGAGATAACTAGACTATCTGGGGAAGTCCTTAAGAGATTTTAATGTAATGGACTTGAGAATTTGACCAGAAATCGACTACTCGACCGTACTAGTTTGCAAGGGTCACTATGGCATTGTCAAAATCGATTAGAGATCAGGGGTAGGTCGATTCGACTGAGATGTGTGTTCAAAGTGTGGGTGATTCCACCTGATTGCAGAATTCTTGTCGATTGACAGTAGACCGATTTTCTGTCGTTTTGGATACCCTGTGTTTGTAATCGAAACCTTGAGATTTTCACGACCACCGAGAGTTACCGATGTGTCAAAATGGTACATTGTGGCTCGAAGAAAATTGACCACGGGTCATTTGCACTAAAAATTTCTAAAAGCTACCCTGTAGCCTAGGTCACGCTAAAATCGCGCCAGATTGATATTAACAGCAAATTTGAATCTCATTTCAGAAATTGAAAGTTTTGTCTTGTCCCAAGTCATTTTAGGAACGTCGGCTCAGTCCCTAAAGATTTTTCTGTAAACCGAGACTTTTTGGGAAAAAGTCAAGGTAGGGTCGTTTTTTTCCATAAAATTTAGAGGACCATTTTTTATCACACAATTGGGATGCAAGTGGGTTCAATTGGCAAGGAAAAATGCTAATTTGATCAAGGGTATGATAGTTGGATTTTTAGAGGCCAAACTGGGTTGATTCAATAGCCATTCAAGTCCAAATTGAACCAACCTCCACCAAAATTCGTGTGCCCCCATGGTCATTACTTTTGGACCACCTCAAGCCTTCTAGAAGGGGCCTTTTGGTCTGGAAAATTGCCGAGGGAGGCCAGCAGGTGGTGGGGACAAAAGGAGGGGGGACAAAGAGATGAGGATGATGTCAAGGTGGTCCCCTTCCTCCCTCCTTCCTCTCTCCCCCACCCCACCATCAACCACACCTCTCTCTCCCCCTTCTTCTTGCTGCCTTCGACCCCTCCATCTTCTTCCTCACGTTTTCAGCTCAGCCAATCTCAGAGAACAGAAGCCAGCAAGCCACCAAAACCAGCCAAGCCCCGCCTAAAGTCGTCCGAGCTCCTCGCGCCAGTTGCTGCCATCACATGTTCCAGCGAGCCAGCCACCGTTCCACCGGCATCCGAGATCTTCCAGCCATGTCCCTTGCCGATCGCCCATCACAGTTCCACCTGAAAGCTAGCCAAGCTCCTCTATCGCCCACCCGTGACCGCTGGTCACCCACCTGGTCCCATCTTCGCCATTCCAGCCAACTGAGCCACTTGGTTCAGCCCTTCGACCAGCAGAGCAAAAGCAAGAGTCCCAGTAACATCTGGAACTTTGTGGCCTATTTTAGGTCACTTCTGGACCTCGCTTGGTGTCGCCACAAGCTTGTTTGTCGCCCGCCTCGCTGATGCCGTCGCTGTGGACTCATCGGCTTGCAAATCTAGTGAGTTTTCTCACTAAACCTTACTTAGTAGGTTAATTATGCTTAAGGGTTGTTTAGATTAGCTTAAGTATAGATTAGTCAAATCCAGTGGAATTCTTGCAGTTCTGGTTTTTGGACCCTTGCCGTTTGCCATTTTTGTAGATCGAAATGGGTTACGAATTTGAGATTGATTTTTGCTTGAGAAATGTTTTAGACATCCTTAGCTACAACATATATTTTTCTCAAGATTTTTAGGGATTTAAAAGAAGGAGATATCAACTCCATCATTTTAAAATAGAACCTCAGTTTTTGCTGGAGCTGGTGACCTTTTAGGATTCTAAGGGTTTTTATCAACTCTTAGGGTTCGAATTTCAAAATTTTTTTTTTCACAAAAGTTTTTTTTTTCTCATATTCTTGTTTAATATACTCAAATTTGAGATCAAATGGACATGTTTTGTACCTCGAACCAAACTCATTTTAGAAAACAGACTTTTTGGAAATAGGGCCAGTTTTTAGTACTAGATTGAGCAATTTACTGGGCTGAATCTAGAAGGATATGGGTTAAGGTGTCTCCATTAAAAATGTTTTCTTATGTGTCTTTTAAGAATTTTCCGAACTTGTTTGATTAGGTTTCTGGATTTAAACTTGGAGATGTGCGAGTGGATCTATTCTGCCGGTTAGGGCCGGTTATGATTTTGTGATGTTTCCTGATGCTTTGCTTGCTGGAAAGTGCATAATTGATGATATATGGTTGGTTTGGGACATGCCTAGAGATTATGCTTGATGATCATGTGAAAGTTAAGAGAACCCATCCCCAGCGTGTGTTAGTGAATATTACCTAATCCCGGCATGTGTCGGTGGATATTACCTAACCCCGACGTGTGTCGGTAGTTATTATTATTCCCCGGCGTGTGTCGTTAGTTATTTCTCTTCCTTGGCGTGTGTCGGTAATTATCACTCTTCCCCGGCATGTGTCGGTATTTATCACTCTTCCCTGGTGTGTGTCGGGTAAAACTGCTCGTGTGGGTAGTAATAGTTAATCAATTGGAATGCATGTTGAGTTGATTTGATGGATCGACGTGTGTCAATAATTCTTGTTTTGATGTGTATCGGTAGTTCTTGCTCGTGTGAGCAGTGATTTAATTGTAATTCTTGCTTTGATGTGTATCGGTAGTTTTTGCTCGTGTGAGCAGTGATTTAATTGTAATTCTTGCTTTGATGTGTATTGGTAGCTCTTGCTCGTGTGAGCAGTGATTAAATTGTAATTCTTGCTCATGTAAGTAATGATTAGTTTGGACGTTCCAAATTGGTGTGTGAATTTGCTATATACACATGATTGTGATGGTAGACTTTTGTATATGACTCAATTGGTCTATATTAGCATGTTTTGTTTTTGAATCTGATGTCCTGCTTTTCTATCATGAGATGGTTATTGTCATGGGATTTGTAATTCGCTTCCGCATGTGTAATAATATGAAAGGGTTGGCGACTCGTTCTGGGAAGTCGTAAAATTTCATCGATCACTAAGGGATGGGCACGTGCTCGAGGATTGGGGTGTGACAAAGGCCAACCAAAAGGTGTCGCATCTCACACCTACCACATCCGCAATCAGCAGATCTCCACGCTACAGCCTTGAAAATGGTTAGCCCACGACATGGTGAGATAAAATCTCAGCGAGTCTACACCCTAAACCCTTATTAGGACGAGAAATCACCTTGAGGCAGCCTAAACATGCATCATTCAGAACTTACCTCGCCTCAGCACGTCCCTGCACATTAGTACATCTCATATATACTTATAAATGCAGCATGCGTAATTCAATAACTCAAACACATCATTTTCATATATCAATCAATCACATGGGTCCCGATTGTAAGGTAAAATCATTATGACACGTCACATTCCGTGCCACACAATTTTGCCCCATATTCAAGTGCCGCTATCTCATTCACTCAGGTGTGTCCCAATTATTTACGACCCAACAACCACGGCCAACTCATCAGTTGGTGGTCATCCATCATAACCAGGCGTCATCCTGCTTTGTCAAGCACGACAACATCTACATCTAGACAGCATTCCCTAAGGAAAATCAGTCCAGCCTCCACTACGACCGGCATCCGTTGTCAAGGGCATCCAAACTTAATCAGGCATCGCCTCCCTGACTTTCATCAGGTGACGGGTTCCAGTAGCGATCACATTCACATCCATATTCGGCCAAGAACATCATGCTTTGCACTCAAATACCTTTATTTTAAATAATGGACTTGGTCAATTTTCTTCATATTAAAAATCATCCAAGTAAAATAACCATGTGTGGTCACACATTTAAATTGAACCAATAAGCATGGTACACTTTCCTTTCAAAATCTCACGATTTTATATACTATATAAAATTTTGGCGTAAAAAACCAACACCCAATATTTTTCTATTTCAATACCATAAAATCCAATTTTTGCAATAATAATCCATAACAATAATCAAGCACTCAATTGCATAAATAAACAATCAATTTCACGTATAAAGTCAACCACGAGAATCAGACTAAAATTCTAAGAAACAACTAATTTGTCACAATTTACGCTAATTATAATTAATTAAATAAATTGCAATTAAATAAATAAATTGCGACTAATTAAACTGAACCACTTAATTAACCTAACCATGCAGGCACATCATCAATCAAGTCAACTTTTACCTTCCATCATATAGCCAAAACACCAAAGTCCCCTTTTAAAAATAAACTTAGTAACTCGTTTTTTTTTTGGTTCAAACATTATGAAATAAATTCATACGGGGTCACGTATTTGAAATTAACCCGCCAAACTTTGCATGCATCTAGTATAAAACCTCGTCGTTTTATTGGGCACATAAAACTTGGCGTCCAAACCTGACACCATATTTCTTTTCTAATTTCTTTTCCAACCACCCTCTTTTGAAAACAAACCTTAGTAACCCCTCTCTTTTTCTTTTTTTTTTGTTCAAAATGTTTATAAATAAATTCATAGGTGCTCACGTACTCAAAATTAATCTGTCAAACTTTGCACACAACTAGTTTGAAACCTCATTGTTTCATTGAGCAAATGAGTTTTGGTGTCCGGACCCGACACCTCATTTATTTGCTATTTAATAGCTTATAAGGTCCTCTTTTGACATAAAACTTGGAACCCACATAGAGAAATCAATCTTGTCCTATCATGCATAAGTTCTTAGCATCCCAAAAATCACCCAAGTTACCAAATAAACATTTTCCAGCAAGCAAAACACCAACAACAACAATAAAACCAAAAACCGGTCCTAACCGGCAGAAACCGGGCCACTCGCGCGTCTCCAAGTTTAAATCCAGAAACCTAATCAAAAAAGTTCATAAAATTCTCAAATTTTAATATGTTATAAAGGACACAGAAAAAAACACTTTTCATGAAGACACCTTGACACATATATTTCTATATTAAGAGCAGTAAATCGCTCAAACCGTTACAAAAACTGTAACCGTGTCCAGAAATTCTGCTTTCCAAAATCAATTTAGTTCGAGATACAAAACTTGTCCATTTGACCTAAAATTTGACTATGTTAAACTAAAATATGTGACAAACAACTTTTGTGAAGGAACTCTTTTGAAATTCGAACCCGAAGAGTTGATAAAAATCCATTGAACACAAAAACATCACTGTTTCCAGCACAATCTGAGATTCTGTTTTGGATAAAACGAAGGTGAAATGTTATTCTTGTAAATTCAAAAAATATTTAGTAGAATATATGTTCTAGATGAAGATGTCTAGAACATTTTTCAAGTAGGAAACAACCTCAAAATCGTAGCACATTTGTCCCCACAAAAATGGCAAATGGCAAAGGTTCAGTAACCAGATCCGAGGGAAATCCACTAAATTAGACTAAACCACCCTCATTAGTGCTAATCTAACCAATTAGATTAAAAATAATCCATATTAAGGTTAATCTAACCAAACTAGATTAGCACTAATCCATCTTAAGGCTAATATCACTTAATACGAATTTAACTAAGCTAATTAGCACTAATCTAACCCCCTAACAGCAATTAACAACCTAATCAAGGATTAGGGAGTTAACTCATCAGAATTCGACGGTGGTGGGCTCACAGCGACGGCGACACGATGGCGGTGAGGACTCGAGACAACCGTGCCTCCAACGGAGCTCAACCGAGGCAGCAAACGGTCCTACAAGGCTCACGGCCAAGAAGGGATCCGTTTCTGCTCGGTTCTGTGGTTGCTGAGCTAGTCGGCTGCTGGGCACGGGTTGAGCTGCAGATGGAGGTGGGTGGACGTGGCTAAACAGGTGGGCTACTGGTGGACGAAGTGGGCTAAGGCTGGTGCAGGGTGGTGTCGGCGCTGGTGAAGTTGGCTGGAGAGTGGCATTGGGGTTGGGTCGCTGGCTATGGGGAGGGGAAATGGAGAGTGCTGGATGATGTGGGATGGGGAGATGGGGGGGGGGGGAGTGTGGTGGATACTAGTAGTGGATGATACGGACGTGGGTGAAGCAGGGAAAATAAAAGAAACCCAAAACCAGAGAAGGGAAGAGGGAGGCTGGCGGTAGAGAAAAGGAGAAGAACAATGAAGAAGAAGGCATAAGGGAAGGTCGGCTCGCTTGCGTGAGAGAGAGGGGGAGAGAGAAAGAGAGAGGATTGAAAGTCCAAGCAAAATATCCCAAATACTCAAGTGTTAGCCCCAAAAGTCTTCATGCCTTAAGGTCCAATGACCAACCAATGGAGAATTAGCTCCAATTTCTCACATAACAAACCATTTTGGGCAGCAAAATCACTCAATCAACCCCCCATCCGAATTTCCATTTTCATTTTCCATTTTGTCCGAAAATCGATTTTTCCGCAAAATTCTGGACCCGTTGAAATTTCTTTGAAAAATGAGACGTTGTCCTAAAAATGAATTGTGACACGCTCAAACGTCTGATTCCCGAAACTGAATTCAATTTCGTGATTAAAATCGACACGACGCGATTTTAGTACAACCTAACCTATCGGGTAGCTTTTAGGGATTTTAGCGCGTTTGACCCATGGTCGACAAGTTTCGATCCACGTTTCTGCATCTCCGAACTGTAGATGACTCTCAGTTGTTGTAAAAATCACAAGATTTCAATTACATGTCCCGAGTATAAAATCGATCGAAAACCAGGTTAGTGCCGTTCGATGCGAATTTCGGAATTATGCGGAATCACCCGCAATTCAATTTTGTGATTCCATCGAATCGACATATATTCGATCTCAATTCAATTATAACGGTGTCGTATTGACCCTTGCCAATTATTATGATCGAGTAGTCAATTTTTGATCGAATTCTCTATTCTACCGTGTTTATATCTCTTAACAGCTTCACCTAATAGATTAGTTAACTCGTGAGTGGCCAATCAGATATAAAGGACCATAGGTGCATCTACGAAATGCCTATTTCATATATTCGAGACAGGGTCGAATTTCAGGATGTCACAACCACCCCACTCTATTGTGGGATATAAGTATTGGAGCTCTCATGCAGTATGCCATTTGATGAAAATAAGGAAGTGTCGCGACCTAACCTCGGGTGCACCACCTAGGGTCTAACTATGGACTGCTAAGTCTAGGCTTAGCTTGGGCTCTCCCAAGTTCATACCAATTCGCGACTTAGATTAAAGTTTTTTAGCATGCAAATGAATTTTATCTAGAAGTCGCCACTAATCAGTTTATGGTAGGTTGATTAGACACCTAAGTAAAATAATTGGAGAATTATTTTACTCCTATGAACCAGAGACTTTGGGTATGGGGACTTGATTACACTAGATTTCTCTAATGTCCTTTCGGTACCATTCTTTTTATTTTCAAAAATATCTTTGCAAGCAGTTTAGATTGATTTTAGCCTAAATCACTATCATGTAATGGGGTGATCACATGGATGCTGATCCATTATTAAACAATCAATGAATCAAATAAATTGCACCAAAAGAATTAGACACACCAAGCAAGCAAATATTTTTTGGGTTTTTTCCAAGAAAAGCAATCTCCAAATAAACATTATATCTAAACCACTCAGGATATTCATCTAATAAAGGGTTAAAGTAATTGGAAAAATAATCCATTGTCTTACGGATTAAATTAACAATTATTCTAATCCAAAATATCACAACATGTAAGAAAGTTCAAAATAATTAAAAAGTTGATCCAAAGTAATACGGATCAAATTAATAATTATAATGATTTAAAATTTAAAATATCATCACTATGCCAAAAAATCAATATAATTAAAAAAAAAATGATCGACGTCTTACAAATCAAAATTAGTAATTATAGTGATTTTTGGGCAATAATATCCTATTGAATAATGCCTAAAGTATCCATTGAATCAACATTGGCATCAAATATTCCGATTTAGACAATAATATCCTTTGTTGACCTTGACACTTTTTAAAAAAAAAAAAACCCCCCCCAAGTTCATGTGTGCAAGACACCCCCTTTTATATGCTAAGAAATAGAGCCCCCTACATGGAAGAAGCAAAATTTCCTTCTTCTTTTCAATCGTATCTCGCATGGCCAAGGCACAATCTCCTCGACTTTATTTTATTTTCCTTCCTTTACTCACACTCATTCACGATTGAAGATCTAGTGTTTCTTTCATTATGTCAACATATATACTACCCAAAGATTATCACCAAAGATATATCCCACCTGCAATATTCCCTCGAAATCTTACGATTTACTACAAAATATATCTCTCAGTGTGTATATTGCATGAATATATGAAAGATTTACCAAATATATCGAATTGTCATTCCTCATAAGTCAATTTTTGGTCATCGGAGAATAATAGGCTTGGGCCAATTTCTTCTCAACGTGGGCTTAATCCGACTTGTCTAATTAAAGTTTAGAGCCATCAAGTCAAACCCATCCATTACTAGTCCAATGCAAATGCAAATAAAAAAATGCTCATAAAACTATATGTTATGCAATTTAATTCTAATATTCTTGTTTAGGGGTTAAAATTAATCCCTAATTTTTAATGCAATAACTGAATGATCAAATTGCCAAATTGATTTCAATAGGAAGCATGGTCATTTTTGAAAAATTCTCTCCCATTATTGGTGCAAATTTGCTGAATAGATTTTCCAAATTGATTTTTTGATAGAGCAAAAAACAGTTTTAAATGAAAGATAACTTGACTCTTGGACTGCATCAGAAAAACTTATGTGGCATGAGAATAGTCATCCACAATTGTGAGAAAGAAATGAGAGCCATCACAGTGCATTGTATGGTAGGGTCCCCAGATATCAACATGAACCAGAGAAAAAACACTACCGGTATGAGTTTTGCTACAATGAAAGGGGGATCATGATTGCTATGCAAGAGGACAAATGTGACACTGAGGGTAAGGAAAAAAGGCATTATGACTCATTCTTGAATGTAAAAGGAAATTCTTATCATTGGTAATCATGTTACACAATGATTTTTTATTCAAAGGAATGCAAGGCAAGTCAAGAATATTTGGAAAGCCGGTCCAAAAATACAATCCTTCGAAGAGTTTACCTAAGTCTATCAGTCTACCAATTGAAAGGGCCTGAAAGAAACAATAATCAAAATCAAACAAGACTTGACAAGAATTTTATTCGTAGAGTCTAGACATAGAAATGAGGTTGAATTGGAATTCTAGGATAGAAAGGACATTTTTTAGAGTGATTTGAGGACTAAGTTTGACTATTCCTGTCATAGTGACATAGGTGACATTTCCATTTGGAAGTTAGACGGAAATAGGAAAGTTCATCCCCTTGTGTATAACAGAAAAGAACCCTTTGTCATAGACTATATGATCACTTGCTCTGGAATCAATAATCCATGCATTTCTTGAAATAGAGTTTATTAAACAACATGATATACTTGAAAAACTTCCTCCTCTGTTGGAAGTGTCCAATTTCTATAGAGCTTGCATTAGTTGCTGATATTGTCCATGTGTAATGGGTTGATCACTTGTATTAGCATGCAGACCAGTCGAGCCAATGACTTGACTTGCTGTTGAAAAATTATTTTCTTTTTTTTTCCCCTTTTTCTCTAGGTTTACCAAGTAATTTCCAGCAATTATCAATAGTGTGATGCAAGCATTTGTAATACTCGCAAAATATATTTACTTTTTCCTTTGGAATTTTGCCCATAATTTTTGGATGACATGGCAAAAATCTGGCAGTCAGATGCTTTGGCCATCCCTTCATGTCCATCGTCCGATCCAATTGATGGATTAATGGATCTCGGACCATCCAATCACGAGGCATATGCACTGATCAATCCACGATCGTCCAATCGCAAACCCTAGCGTCACTGCTACTCATTCTTCTTTTAGGGTTCTGCTTCCAAATCCTTGCCACAGGTCGCGAGCCGCGAGTGAGATACTCTTGCTTGCTTTGGCGTATTCTATCGAGAAGAGTCACTAACTCTCTTCCTAGACCACGAGATAGTAGATGTGGCCAAGCAGTGGTATTGGGTCCATGGCCAGGATCTACAATCGGAATGTGCGGTATGAGTCATTCAAAATCAAAATAAATCTCATTGCTTTCTCTCTGTCCTTTATTGCCTTATACTGTTGTAAAGTGGCTTTGGGCCCTTCAAGTTTTTCCTCTGCCGCCTCCAATTCATTCTAGAGTGCGTATAGCTTGCTGAAGCATGCCGCAACAGACATGTTTCATTTCTTCAACTTTGTGAGTGTCTGGACGAGCGAGAAAATCTTCGCTTTGTCCAATTTCCCATACATTTCTTTTATATTCTCCCACATAGCTTTGGAATACTCTATCGGGGGTGGCCCAACTATGACTTTTGGGGCCATGTAATTACCAATCCAGGTTCTTACCAACAGGTTACATTTCTCCATTGTCATGCCATTCACGAATATGTTGGAATTGGGATGGTTTTATTGAGGAACCCATCTTTGTCCATAGTGATGAGAGCTCTTCCAAATTATTGTGCCTAGGTCAAATAACTTTTAAATTTGATAAGTTGATGCACCATATGTCACGCCCTGAACCTCACACGCTCGCACATCCCTTAGTGGTCGATAAAATTTTGCGACGCCCTAGGACGCGTTGCCGACCCATTCATTTTAATGCACATACGAAAGCAAATAAATAAATCTCGAAACAACACAAATATGGGATGGAAAAACAGGATACAAATTTTCACAAAACCCTTTTTATAAACAACCAAGTTATATACAATATTAGTCTGTTTACCAAAAAGATCATCTCTCAAAAAGAAGCTGTCTTACAACCTACTAGTCAGACACATTCGCCGATCCTTCAGACTCCACCTCCACAGGCTCTGAGGGCTTTGGGTCCTCCACAGAGCCATCAGAAGGGTTAGCTGCACCTTCGCCCAGAGTGGCGTTGACCGCAACAGCGGGGTTATCAAATCCTTAAAGGGGACCTATCCTATACCCATTGAATCCATAGTGATACCACACCTTAAATCAATGAGGTACCCTCTGACGTAGGCTCTCATCGACCCAGACAGTGGTAATAACCAACTCATAGACCCAATGGCTCTCAAGGACTAGGACGTCTATGCTCCACTCAGTAACTCCCTGAGGCCATCCAAAATGTTCTATAGGGACCACCATCTAAGGACCTGAAAAGATTGAGCTCACGACGGGGTGAGACAATGTCTCAGCAAGTTCACCCCCTAATCCCCTATTAGGAAGGAAATAGGCCTAGGGCGACCTAATCACACAATACAAAGGACTTACATTGTCTTAGTTCCCTCCTACATGTCAGTACAATTCACAGTACAATTCATATCACATATAATTGCATTAAAAGCACTCATCAATTGAGATGTCTCAACTTATAGCCCAAACAATTACAGGGGTCCTAATTATAAGGCCAAATCGTTATGACATGTCCTATTCTGTGCCACAAGATTTTGTCCCATAATCAGGTGCGTCAAATCAATCAATCGTGCGTCCCAATTGATTATGACCCAACAGCCATGGACGACTCAATAGTTAGCGGCCTTCCAATGTAATAGGGCGTCGCCTTGCACCATCGAGCACGGCAACGTCTACATCCAAATGGCATTCCACTAGGGAGCATTGGTCTAGCCTCCACTACGACCAACATCCGTTGACTTGGGGCATTCCCGAAGGAGCATCGTCCGGCCCTCAAAGGCTCATTACGGGTTCTTATATCATTCGTGAACCCATCCAATCCCGGCCAAGACATTGTGCTTTTGCACTCAAATGCCTAAATTAAAATAATGTACTTGGCTTATTTTCTTCGTATTTAAAACACACAATAAAATAATCATGTGTAGGTACACGGTCAATTTGAATAAGAAAAGTTGATATCACTCCTTTTAAAATCACTGTATCATATAGTCTTTAAAAACATTTTCGATGTCAAAACCCGACACTCGGTAATTTCTAATTGATTACTAAAATTTCGTAATTTTTAAATAAATACTAAAAATCACAATCACCACTCAATTTGCACAAATTAATATTTAATCGCATAAACTAAGCACACCACTACAAACAACATGAAATTCTGGTATAATTTCCAGAAAATATGAAATAATTAAATAAATTACAAAAATAATTAAATAATGCAAATAAAATCGAATAAATGCTAATCTAACCACCTAAACGGGCCTAGAAAAATAATGTACCTATCCAAATAAATAGTACAATCTATCTAGCCCTTAATTAATCTATTCTAACCACTTAACAATCATAATTAAACAATTAAATCACAAATCAAAACTAACTAACCACCAAAGCCTTACTTAGCCTAATCTAATTAACTACAAAAAGTCATTAACTCTCTAAGCAGAGTTTAACAAGTAAACTCACTGATTTAGTGGGTCGGTGAGTCCATAACGACAGTGACACCGAGGCAGTCGAGAACCAAGCCTGGAGCGACACCAATAGAGGTTCAGATGGGGCCTAAAATGATCCATGAAGCTCTCAGCTAGGCTAACAGTTCGGCTTTTGGTCTTGGGCCGAGAAGTCTGGACGAGCAACTGGGTTAGGCTGAAATGAACCAAGTAGGCGACGAGCGGCAGTGGCGGACTAGGCGGAGGCAATGGTGGCTTGGACTGGCGGCCAGGCCAGCTCGACAAACTGCGACGGTGGCTCAAGCGCGTCGGGACAATAGCTCGAGCGGACAGGGACGCGCCGGCAGCGACGATGGGCGCGGGGCTTCGATGGCAGCTCAGGCGGTGCAACGGTGCTCGACTGCGGCAAGGGGCGGTCGACGGGCTGCAAGGCTGATCTCTCTAGATTTCTTGAGTTCAATTAACCTCAACAATGGATAAAGCAACCTAAGGAAGAAGAAGAAGACAGCTGCTGAAGAGTGGGACCTAATTGGCCTCTAAAGTCCACAATAATATCTCAAATACTCATTTCCATGCCCCCACCATGTCCAACCCTCATCCTCAGCCATTTTCCCTCCCCAAACTTCCCCTATAAGCCATCCAAAGTGTCCAAAAGGTTAATGCACCCCCTAGCTACGAATTTGAACATTTGCCCCTCCAACTTCACTTCATTTTCAACTCATATCAACCCAAATTGATGGCCATAAATTCAGCCAAGGTGCCCACATCAAATATGGCATCCGAGAATTTAAACCCGAAATATTGATTTTGAGGGAAACGATATTTGTCTTTGAATGGCCATAGGGACAATTATATCATCGGCCACGATATTTTATCTCTTGGACCGAACCCCTTATGAAAATGTTAATTGATTATGAGAATGTTAATTGATTTCTCTAAAAAAAAAATCAAAAAAATCAAATGCCCTAAAGTGGTGAAGGAATTATGGGCTTATTATCGATATTTTTCTATGGGCTATTTAAATTGGACATAGGACGATTTGATAAAGAAGACTTTGTTCTTGACTATGCACTCTATATATTTGATTTTATGGATTCATGTCACAAAGTCTTTTGGCCATTTTATTATGCAATTAGGTATTTATTTAAATGACGATTAAGATGTATTATTAAAAATAAACTTGGGCAATTTAAGTTTGGACTTTAGGCCCAAGGATGTTGAGGCTAAAGTGGGCCAAGAGGCCCGGCCCAAGGAGCCCATGAAGTGGTCGACCAAGTTGGCCCAAGATTGGCCCAAGAAGAAGGCCCAAGCCCGGCCCATTGAAGGCCATTACCTTTGCATGGAGATCAACAAGTGGCGTGAGGGATTCTCCATGTTTCTCTAGCATGCAAAAGGCTACTCACCACTTGTTCATGCATCTTCCACTTGTCCCTTACATGCAAAAATAGAGATTTATTTGTTAATCAAAGAGCAAAAGGGAAGGGGGTGGTCGGTCTAGGTGCCGAGAGCGAGGAGAGAAAGAGAGAAATAGAGGAAGAGAGGAAGAGAGAAAGGAAGAAGAGATCGCGCGAGGAAGAGCTATCCGTCCGCTCGTTCGTCGCCGTCCGTCTGCCGTCGTTTGTTCGATTTTGGAGGCAAGTTGGGATCTATATTCTGCTCTTGCATGTTGTGTCTTGCTTGTGTGTTTGACTGGTGGTGAACCTCGGACGTTTAGGGTGTGAGAAACCGAAGCTTGAGTGTGTTGTTCTTGAAAATGTGTTCTGTTTTTGAGTGTGCCGCCTGATCCAGAATTTTGTAGAGGCTTGCATGTGGGTTTCGAGTCGGATTTTGGCTTTGACTTCTGCACGAAAGTTGTAGACAATATCTCAAAGTAGGATATACTAAAATTTGGGACAAAATGGCCTAGTTTTAAGGGGTGAAAACCGCCTCCTACCAAGACACTAGATCTGGAACTGCTTTGTTGACCTCTTGGTTGTTTTGTGGGTTTCATGTTGCTTTCTACCCAGAATTTCCCTTCGAATTCTTCATGAAAGTTGTAGAGAATATCCTGATGATTAATATACTAAAATTTGGGGTAAAACGAGCAATTTTAGCCTAGTGAAACGATTTTCTTTTGGAGATGGTAAATCTGGAAATACGGTTCTGGACACCCGAGACTTCGTAGACCTATATGGTGACTATTATTTGAGAATCTCACTTATATCCCTTAATAAAAGCTGTATAGGACCTCTTGAGGCAAAAAATATCAAAATTTCATAGTTAATGATGGAAGATAAGTAGGTGAAACCTTGATTTTTCGGAGACAGCTAAACTGCACTGTTCGGTACTAGGAAAAGGAGCTTCAACCGTCTATAGTAAATTATCTAAAGCGAATCTGGCCTAGATGTCTTCATGAAAAATCTACCTTAGGATCCTCACTATCACCTGGTAAAATTTCATAATTTTTGGAGGTTAGTCGGATATTTTAATCGAAATATTTCAAGAACTGCGCAATCTGATTTTATCCGAATTTTGCATGCTGTATTGTGTGCGCTATATCTTCTTGTGTGAAGCTCTTTTGGGCATGTGTCCTTCATGAAATTGCTACCTTTATGTCTTGTCTATTACATGCTCTGATTGTATGATTTTTTGAAGATCATATGGATATTTAATTTACATGATTTCCGAAATTGTGTAAGCTGGAATTTGGTAAATTTCAAAAAGACCTGGTATATGGATTATTCTATGTTATATGGACCCCATGAATTGTATTGTCATAAGCGATTGTATCTTGCTACATGTATGATGATGATTGGACATGGATATAAGAATCAAATGAGGAAAATGATCTTGTTTGCCATCACATCATATGCCATGTTGAAATTGAGCTATAATTGAAAATGAGATATATGGGAATATGCATTGTGGTGATGAGAAGACCGTCGGAGGTGTGAGCCGACGATGCCCCGAGAGTGTCGAGATGCCTGGAAAGTGGGGGTGCCGGATGTCCAGTGGCCTAGTGGCATAATTCTAGAGGGTCCTCGGGAGTTTCGAGATGCCCGGTGGTATATGGTACGTAATTCCAGAGGAGGGGGGAATCCTGGGGGTATGTCGGTACGTAATTCCGGAAGCCCTAGAGGTCTGTGCTCAGGGGGATGCCTTGTGATGCTAGTTGGGATGCGAGATACCTCGCAAGTATTGTGCCGGATGCCCGGCAGGTATTGTGCCAGATGGTTCCCGCGATGTTAGGATTGGGTGCAAGTGATAAATGCGGGATGCAAACATTGGTCCCGGGAAAGAGAAATGTGGCGGCCCAAAATGAAAGAATAAAATTGGGAAATTGAAATTGAATTATGCATGGTATGGCAACATGTATGCATGAGTGCATGATGGTGAGTGCATGGATGTATGTGCAACTATGGCATGATGGTACATGTGTGAGATGATGATGGTGAGTGCATGGATGTATGTGCACCTATGGCGTGATAGTAAATGTATGACATGATGGTGAAGGTTATATGAGGATGTATGTACATGTGGTGTGATGACATATGCATGGGTTCAAGGTAAGTTATGCATGGGTGCATGAATGACATGTGTTATACTATGATTGTTATGATTGTATTGTGTGATGCATTGAGTGGTTTATTGGGTCCTTTACCTGCTGAGTGGCTGTACTCACCCCTTTGGGGACCAACATTTCAGACTAGATAAGATACCTCTGCTGCCACTACTACTAGTAGATGGATCAAGTGGTTGGATATGACCGCGAGGAGGAGGATAGCAAAGGAAGGAACTTTTGGACACCGACACTGATCGATGGACTTTAAGTATACGACTATTGGAAGAGATGTCGGTCATCTTTTGAAGTATAGCCAAGTATAGAAAACTATGGCATTTTGATGTACCGATGAATGATATCCATCTGGTTTAAGTAAATAAAAGTGTACGGCTTTTACTTATAAATGTTTAGTAGGTGTGCATCGTTTTTTGTATATAGGGAAGGGAGTTGTTGGATGTGCTTCCATATATGAACTGCGCAAGGGACCGATCTAAAAGATGTAAACCCGCATGGTTGTATGGACCCACTGCAATTGAAATGGTATCAGAGTGACATGTTATTAGATCAAGTGAATGGTAAGCGAACTGTGGTGACCCCAATCGGATCGGGGGCCGTCGAGGGGTGCCACATTCTTGTTTGGTATCAGAGCTATGGTCTATTTGGAGCAATAAGGTGCCTCGGATGGAAATGAGGGTAGAATGATGCACACCATGGGATACTAACTGGAATGGTTGACTAACTTTGAACAACGGGTGATGAGTATTCACTTGTAGATCCCTAGTAGTTATTTTGAGTTGTCTTTAGGTGTCGGCAACATGTCTATGTTACTTATATAGTAGTAGTGCTTTTAAATAGTGACAGTGAGTCTCAGATTATTCCTAAGGCAATGCTTCGAAATTGCAGGAAAGTCATGGTGCGAGCTGGAAGTGCTTATCCATCGAGGGCTGAAGCCTCTGTTGCAAGGGCTAAACCCCGAATGGAAGATATCCTGCAGGCATTGGCCAATATTGGAAATCTAATTTAAAGGCAAGCGCAGCAACAACCCGGAGTGGAACGTCGCCCTCAAGGACTGGTGGAACAATTTCTGAAGTTGAAGCCACTTAAGTTTAGTGGAACGGGAAGTCCTGAGGAGGCAGAGCAATGGATTGATAGAATGGAACGGATTTTCCGGTTGTTGGACTGAAATGATGCAGAGAAAATAGTTCTAGCAGAGTACTAGCTAGAGGGAAATGCAAAGTTTTGGTGGAGAGCTTCGAGGGATATGATCTTTCCACCAGGTACTGATGTGAACTGGGATTAGTTTGTTAGGGCTTTTAATAGGAAGCATTTCTCTGATTGTGCCCAGGATAGGAAGATTTCTGAATTTGTTCAGTTAGAACAAAGGGAGTTGACAGTAGACCAGTAAAAGGCCAAATTTTCTGAATTATCTAGGTATGCTCCTAGGTTGGTTGAGGATCGAGAGGAAAAGGCTAAGAGATTTCTGAAAGGGTTGAGGACTGATATTAGGAAACAACTGGTGCCTTTGAATATAAGGGATTATAATGAGATTTATGAGAGGGCACAGTTGGTGGAGCAAGAGTTAGTGAGGGAGCAATCAGAATCTAAGGGGCAAATGACCTTTAATGATGTTCGAAGAGGTAAGAAACCCTATCCTGGTCAAGGTCAGACCTGGGATGTTAAGAAAAAGAGTAACTTTGGAAATTTTAGAAGAGCTTGGAATGGCCCGACTTTTGGGAGAGTACCCTAACAGGGTAATTTTTGCCAAAGATGTGGTAGACAACATGGGCCAGGACCTTGTAATAGCCAACTGAGGTGTAATGACTGTGGGCAGATGGAGCATTTTAAGAGAAATTGTCCACAAGAGAGGTTGCAGCTGAGTGTTGGCTTGGTGCGACAGGTACAACAAAGTACTAGTGGACCAAACCTACCAAGGAATCCACAGAGGCCACTAGCACAAGGAATGGTGTATGCGATCACCCAAGAGGAAGTGAAAGTTTCCGAAAGTGTTATCTCAGGTACAATTTCGATAGATGGATAAGAAGGCATATGTGTTATTTGATATGAGTGGCACGCATTCATTTGTGTCCGAAAAATATAGATGATTGTGAGAAATAGGAACCAAATCTTTAGATATGCCTCTTTGTATTTCTACATCACTAAAGGACATGTTGTTATCTACGTTAACATGTGAGAAGTGTGAGATAACTCTAGGGGAATGAGATCTGGAAATGGACTTGATAGTGATAGTTATGTATGACTTTGATGTCATCGTAGGAATGAACTAGCTCCGTAAGCAATAGACTAGGATGAATGATCTCATGAGATAGTACTCACTCATGCGCTAAGGATAAAATTGTGAGGCTAAGAATGGGATATGCCAAAGCGAATAATATCTCTGTAAGTTAGTCCCTATCGAAACGAGACCCTTCAATGGATGTGTAGTTTGGGTTTGAACTAGGCGAAAGCTGGTGTACCTGTAACGACCTGATCCGATGAGAGCGAGTAGTGGACACCGAGGTCAGAGGACCTGAACAAGGAGCAGCTCCTGGCAGGCTTCTAGGATGGCAAAAGGGGGCAGGAATGAACCGAACTATGAACTGAACTGGGAAGGCAGTGTTTCTGGGATAATTTTATTAGAGTGTCGTAGCGGAAGCATGGTTAAGTTTGTAGAACTCTTGTTTCTGAAAAAGAAGGATAGGTCGATGCGTTTGTGCATTGATAATAGGCAAGTGAATCATGTAATTGTTAAGAGTAAGTACTCATTACTTAGAATTGATGATTTATTTGATTAGTTGCAAGGAAGTTTAGTCTTTTCAAAAATTGACTTGAGGTCAGGATACCATCAACTAAGGATTAAGAAAGAAGACATTCCTAAGACCGTATTTAGGACTCGCTATGGATACTATGGGTTCCTAGTTATGCTATTTGGATTGACGAATGCCTTAGCTGCATTCATGGATTTAATGAATATGATATTTAAGCCTTATTTGGATCAAATTGTGATTGTCTTCATTTGATGATATCTTGATGTATTCTAAAGGACCTGAAGAACATGCGTAGCATCTAAGCGTAGTGCTGAAAACAAGGCTTAAGAAGTGAATTATGGAGAGTGAGTTAGGAATTTGAGGATTAAGTTACGATCATTTGAGCTAAGTAGTGACTTCCTATTAGAGGATCTCATTGGAAGTCTTGATGCACTACATGGAGGCATTTAGTATGTATAGATTGATCTTGGAAGTCATGAGTTTGAGTGGTCATATGAGACATGAAATTATTTGAGGTTTATATGTCGGAATAATAGGTTTAATCAATGGTGGTCAACTTTTAATTTTAGGTGATGATCTTAGTTTGAAAAGGTTTGGTGGAATTAGTAGATATGACCAATTGTGGTTATAGTCTTTCTAAGGTGAAAAGGTGAAAATTCAAATTATGGATTTGATGAGTGATTAGTCCAAGTGATGATTTTTAGGATGAGACATGAGATATATTTGACGGAAACTAGACAAGTTTTATTTTGGTGAATTGTCGATCTTTGAATTGAATAAGTCTTGGTGGACTATCGATATTTGAACGGAATGAATGGTATTATATTTTAGGCTTGAATCTATGTTGCAGTGAAAGCGTAGTGAATGTCTTTGTTGGACTGAACCAGATGAGTTGTTAATGGTGTCGATTTTGATGTTTCTAGGCTTGAATTGATGGTGACAAAGGTATAGGAATAATTTGGCTAAATGGTGTGTTAGATTGAAACCGTTAGGTATACCAGAATGGAAATGGGATCATGTGATGATGGATTTCATGCGAGGATTGCCAAGGACATTAAGTGGTCACGACTCTATCTAGGTGATAGCATATCGCTTGACTAAGTCTACCCATTTCCTAGTAGTTCGCGTAGATTATCTGATGGATAAATTTGCTGATTTATGTGTAAGCCAAGTGGTACGCTTACATGGTGTTCCTATGAAAATCACGTCGAATCGAGACTCTAGGTTTACTTTAAATTTTTGGAGAAGTCTCCAAGATGCTTTAAGGACGAAACTTCAATTTAATACTGCTTTTCATCTACAGATGGATGGACAAACGAAAAGAGTGATCCAAGCATTAGAGGACGTGTTGAGAGCTTGCATCCTTGACTTTAAAGGAAGTTGTGATAAAAAGTTATACCTGGTAGAATTTGTGTATAACAATAGCTTTCAGAAAAGTATAGGCATGGTTGAGGAAGTATCAGCTAGACCCTGGTCACATACTCGATCATGAAGCCATTAAAATGGATGAGAAAGTGAGGAACATTGAAGAGCCTGTGTAAGTACTGGATTGAAAGGAACAAATTCTCAGGACCAAGAGAATTCCATTGGTTAAGATATTATGGTGATATCATGATGTGGAGGAAGCCACATGGGAGAGTGGAAACAAGATGAGGGAAAGGTACCCTCACTTGTTTAAGGAGACATAGGCAATGTCTAATTTCGAGGACGAAATTCTCTAAGGAGGGGAGAAATGTGGTATCCGGGAATTTCAACCCGAAATATTGATTTTGAGGGAAACGATATTTGTCTTTGAATGGCCATAGGGACAATTACATCATTGGCCACGATATTTTATCTCTTGGACCGAACCCCTTATGAAAATGTTAATTGATTATGAGAATGTTAATTGATTTCTGTAAATAAACAAATCAAAAAAATCAAATGCCCTAAAGTGATGAAGGAATTATGGGCTTATTATCGATATTTTTCTATGGGCTATTTAAATTGGACATAGGACGATTTGATAAAGAAGACTTTGTTCTTGACTATGCAATCTATAGATTTGATTTTATGGATTAATGTCACAAAGTCTTTTGGCCATTTTATTATGCAATTAGGTATTTATTTACGTGACGATTAAGACGTATTATTAAAAATAAACTTGGGCCATTTAAGTTTGGACTTTAGGCCCAAGGATGTTGAGGCTAAAGTGGGCCAAGAGGCCCGGCCCAAGGAGCCCATGAAGTGGTCGACCAAGTTGGCCCAAGATTGGCCCAAGAAGAAGGCCCAAGCCCGGCCCATTGAAGGCCATTACCTTTGCATTGAGATCGACAAGTGGCGTGAGGGATTCTCCATGTTTCTCTAGCATGCAAAAGGCTACTCACCACTTGTTCATGCATCTTCCACTTGTCTCTTACATGCAAAAATAGAGATTTATTTGTTAATCAAAGAGCAAAAGGGAAGGGGGTGGTCGGTCTAGGTGCCGAGAGAGAGGAGAGAAAGAGAGAAAGAGAGGAAGAGAGGAAGAGAGAAAGGAAGAAGAGATCGCACGAGGAAGAGCTGTCCGTCCGCTCGTTCGTCGCAGTCCGTGTGCCGTCGTTTGTTCAATTTTGGAGGCAAGTTGGGATCTATATTCTGCTCTTGCTTGTGTGTTTGAATGGTGGTGAATCTCGGACGTTTAGGGTGTGAGAAACCGAAGCTTGAGTGTGTTGTTCTTGAAAATGTGTTCTGTTTTTGAGTGTGCCGCCTGATCCAGAATTTTGTAGAGGCTTCCATGTGGGTTTCGAGTTGGATTTTGGCTTTGACTTCTTCACAAAAGTTGTAGACAATATCTTAAAGTAGAATATACTAAAATTTGGGACAAAATGGCCTAGTTTTATGGGGTGAAAACCTCCTCCTACGAAGACACTAGATCTGGAACTGCTTTGTTGACCTCTTGGTGGTTTTGTGGGTTCCATGTTGCTTTCTACCCAGAATTTCCCTTCGATTTATTCATGAAAGTTGTAGAGAATATCCTGATGATTAACATACTAAACTTTGGGGTAAAACGAGCAAGTGTAGCCTAGTGAAACATTTTCTTTTGAAGATGGTAAATCTGGAAATATGATTCTGGACACCCGATACTTCTTAGACCTATATGGTGACTATTCTTTGAGAATATCACTTAGATCCCTTAATTAAAGTTTTAGGGGACCTCTTGGGGCAAAACATATCAAAATTTCAGAGGAAATGATGGAAGCTAAGTAGGTGAAACCTTGATTTTTCGGAGACAGCTAAACTGCACTGTTTGGTACTAGGAACAGGAGCTTCAACCGTCTATAGTAAATTATCTAGAGCGAATCTGGCCTAGATGTAGTGATCAAAAATCTACCTTAGGATCCTGACTATCACCTGGAAAATTTTCATAATTTTTAGAGGTCATTCAGGTATTTTAATTGAAATATTTCAAGAACTGCGCAATCTGATTTTATCCGAATTTTGCATGCTGTATTGTGTGAGCTATATCTTCTCGTGTGAAGCTCTTTTGGGATTTTTTCCTTCATGAAATTGCTACCTTTATGTCTTGTCTATTACATGCTCTGATTGTATGATTTTTTGAAGATCATATAGATATTTAATTTACATGATTTCCGAAATTGTGTAAGCTGGAATTTGGTAAATTTCAAAAAGACCTGGTATATGGATTATTCTATGTTATATGGACCCCATGAATTGTATTTTCATAAGCGATTGTATCTTGCTACATGTATGATGATGATTGGACATGCATATAAGAATCAAATGAGGAAAATGATCTTGTTTGCCATCACATCATATGCCATGTTGAAATTGAGCTATAATTGAAAATGAGATATATGGGAATATGCATTGTGGTGATGAGAAGACCGTCGGAGGTGTGAGCCGACGATGCCCTGGGAGTGTCGGGCTGCCCGGAAAGTGGGGGTGCCGGATACCCGGTGGCCTAGTGGCATAATTCCAGAGGGTCCTCGGGAGTTTCGAGATGCCCGGTAGTATACGGTACGTAATTCCAGAGGAGGGGGGGAATCCTGGTGGTATGTCGGTACGTAATTCCGAAAGTCCTGGAGGTCTATGCCCAGGGGGATGCCTCGTGATGCTAGTTGGGATGCGAGATGCCTGGCAGGTATTGTGCCGGATGCCCAGCAGGTATTGTGCCGGATGGTTCTCGCAATGCCAGGATTGGGTGCGAGTGATAAATGCGAGATGTAAACATTGGTCATGGGAAAGAGAAATGTGGCGGCCCAAAATGAAAGAATAAAATTGGGAAATTGAAATTGAATTATGCATGGTATGGCAACATGTATGCATGAGTGCATGATGGTGAGTGCATGGATGTATGTGCACCTATGGCATGATGGTACATGTGTGACATGATGATGGTGAGTGCATGGATGTATGTGCACCTATGGCATGATAGTAAATGTATGACATGATGGTGAAGGTTATATGAGGATGTATGTACATGTGGTGTGATGACATATGCATGGCTTCAAGGTAAGTTATGCATGGGTGCATGAATGACATGTGTTATGCTATGATTCTTATGATTGTATTATGTGATGCATTGAGTGGTTTATTGGGTCCTTTACCTGTTGAGTGGCTGTACTCACCCCTTTGGGGACCAACATTTCAGACTAGATAAGATACCTCTACTGCCACTACTACTAGTAGATGGATCAAGTTGTTGGATATGACCGCGAGGAGGAGGATAGCAAAGGAAGGAACTTTTGGACACCGACACTGATCGATGGACTTTAAGTATACAACTGTTGGAAGAGATGTGGGTCATCTTTTGAAGTATAGCCAAGTATAGAAAACTATGGCATTTTGATGTACCGATGAATGATGTCCATTTGGTTTAAGTAAATAAAAGTGTATGGCTTTTACTTATAAATGTTTAGTAGGTGTGCATCGTTTTTTGAACATAGGGAAGGGAGTTGTTGGATGTGCTTCCGTATATGAACTGCGTAAGGGACCGATCTAAAAGATGTAAACCCCTATGGTTGTATGCACCCGCTGCAATTGAAATGGTATCTGAGTGACATGTTATTAGGTCAAGTGAATGGTAAGCGAACTGTGGCGACCCCAATCGGATTGGGGGCTGTCGAGGGGTGCCACATCAAATTCATGATTTTTCCTCACCAAATGAACCAACTTGACGGCCAAAAGTGCAACAAAAAACGGTCCTCTAAATTTTCCAGTCCAAAATAACCCAAATTTGATTTTTTGCCAAAATCTCAGGTTTGCAGAGAAATCTTTGGAGGACAAGTCGACGTTCCTAAAATAAATTGTGACATGACAGAACTTTTAATTTCTGAAATCGGGTTCAATTTCACGGTTAATTTCAACCGGGTATGATTTTAGCGTGGCCTAACCTACCGGGTAGCTTTTAGGAATTTTTAGCGCATTTGACCTGTAATCGATTATTTTCGAGCCACATTGTACATCTTCGACACATTGGCGACTCTCTTATGGAATGAGCTCTACTTATGGAAACCAATATTTAGTTTGTATGGATGATCAGAATCAATTTGAAATTCTACTTCTGTCACTCAACGGTTACTAAATCTTCTTAATACAGATCTGTCCAATGGGTAGATTGGAAGATGATCCTCTAGATACTATCCAACAGCTAGTTTGGAAGTGGAGGAGTATTTAAGGAGACCAATGACCGAGGAACAAGTAAGAGTTGGAGCGTAGAATCTAGAATTCCAAAGTCTGAGCAAACTTTGATTATACACTTGTCTTTGGTGAGCTTAAACATTTGTGATCATGAGAGAAATACCAAAAGAGTGATTTAGTGAGATAGTATGATCTACCACTGAGTGTTTGCACTCAAAGTTGCAATCTTTTGTTGATCACATAGTGGAATCCAACCAGAAGGCTATTAGCGTGGGAGAGTGGACGTAGGCTTTATCTAAGCCGAACCACATACATTTTGTGTGCAACATTCTCTTCTCTTAACTCTCCTTATTTAAATTTGTTGCACACTACAAGTTATTTCAGAAGTCTGTTCCATTGCATAACAGATTCTGAACATCTACCAGAAATCTAGTGGCTCGTTTATTAGACTATGATCCTTATTCAGACTTTACTCACAACTTATTTTATTCTGCATTTATTTATCAAGATTTCTTTTGAACACTAATTCACCCCCTTTAGGTGGTAGTACTAGCATCTTCAATTGGTATTAGAGCCAAGTGCTCATTTTATTGAAGTGTCTTTACTTCTATGCTAAACAAAATGAATGCATTCTTAAGATCTAGAGATCCCTTGCAATGGGATGTTGTGGAAAAAGAAATCAATCCTTGTACTGCGTCTACATCAAATGAGAATGGTAAAAATAAAGAAACTAAACCCTCTGCTCCTATGTCTCAAACAAAGATGTGCAAAAGAGAAGCTCTTGATGCAAAAGCTATTTATTCTTTATATTGCACCTTGTCTCCTACTGAGTATAATAGAATCTCTTCATGTGAAATAGCTAAAGAAGTCTGGGATAGACTTTATGTTACTTATGAAGGTATAGATCGTGTAAAAGAGACAAAAGTGAACTTTCTGCTCAGCCAATATAATTCCTTCAAGATGAAGCTAGGAGAGTCAATTGGAGATATGTTCAACCCTTCTACATAAATTGTAAATGGTTTAGCATATTAAGGTTAGCCAATTTCTACCCCAATGAAGGTCAAAAACTTTTGCGAGGTCTCTCAAAAGATTGGAACCATGTTAAGACCTCAATCCGAGAGACTCGGAGGATTATGCTACTTTCCATTGATGAACTTATTGGCACTCTTCAATCCTACGAAGTGGAACAAATCATTGATGAAGATCCCGAAGGTAAAAAGTCCATTGCACTTAAATCTAACGCTGATTCTGATGATATAGACTCAGAAAAATAGCATGGACGACAAAGAACTTGCTTTTATGATCAAGAAATTCAAAAAGCTAAGTAGAAAATGAAGGAAATTCAATGGAAGAAGAGAATACAAACATAATGGGCAGAAAAGAAAAATGAAAGAAGATGACGAGCAAGAAAATATATGCTTGATAGCACATTCAGACTCAAACTCAAATTCGGAATTAGAATCGACTCGTAATCAAAGTCTAACTTAGACACGAGACTTAGAATCCGACAAGGAAATCGAGGTAAGTCATTCATAAATTTCTATTAAAGTTTCTAAGTATATAAATGAGCTTTGCTTAAATCTCAAATATTCTCTTAAAAGGATCTCTAAACTAAAAAAAATGAGAATTCATGGCTTAGGAAACAAGATCTTTCTCGAAAAGAAAAGTTCGAAATTTTGCAAAAAGATTTTCTACAAACAAAAGAAAGTCGAGATTTACTTGTCAAAGAAAATGTTTCTTTAAAGGAAGAATTTTCAAATATTTCAACAAAATTTTCAAATGATTCAAAAACATTATAGCATATCCTTTCCATACTATTGGAGAAAACTCCTTGGATGTTTTGAAGTTGACAAAACTTATCCAAAGTCTATTCTAAAGATTTTCAGACTTCTGTGTCAAAGTTTGAAGACGACCAGACTTTAGTGTCAAAGTCTGCTCGACATCAAAAGTTTACCCACACTGACAAATTCCAGACTTATCTAGATGCGAGATTTCGTTTATCTCTTCAAAAGTTCGGTTCGTATGGTTTATGGATAGCTTTCTAGTTGGATATATCACTTACGAGATTGATTATCTTTATTGAAATCAATTTAGATATATCAAATCCTTTCGAATTACAAGTAAATATCGAAAAAATCTACTTATGGAAACCAAGATCCTAATTGTATGGGCGAACAGGACTGACGGGCTTTCATCGTAATCTTCAAACGACTCGAGACCTCCTTGATTGATTCTGTCTAACGGGTAGATAGGAAGAATTCCTTTGGAAAGTGCCAACGGTTGAGAAGGCATAAATGAGTATTTAAGGTGAACTCTCTAGTTGTTCGATAGAGTGTGTGAAAGAAAAATTTCAAAGTCTGAAGCTTACCATTTTTTTGTCATTCGATATACTAAGCTCAAAGTTGTACTCAAAAGAGAGAGAATCTTATAGTGTGACTTCGTGAGAGAGTAGTGGAGACTCTTCACTGTGAAGTCAAGATCACAAGACTGTAAAATCTCTTTTGATTCTTAGTGGAATTCAGCCAGAAGGCTGTCAGTGTGGAGAGTGGACGTAGGCTTGATCTAAGCCGAACCACTATAACTTCTATGTTCTTGTTCTCTTCCCTAAATCCCTTTATTTTTTTCGTAGTTCTATTTAACTGCTAAAGTTTGAACTCGCTCAGTGTCTATTGTTATTCAGATTCAGTTTTAAAAGCAAAATATTTCTACTGTTCCTTGTGAAAAATTGTCTTCACATCTATTCACCCCCCTCTAAGTGTTCATACTAGCACTTCATTCCAAACCCTAAAATACAAACTCTCTACTCTTGTATTTCTTTCGAGCATTTCATTCCAAACCCTAAAATACAGACTCTCTACTCTCTCGTCTCTACTCTCAAGTTTGTTCCGCAAGTTTCCATCCTTTTCACCCGAGCCTATTTGAGAAATCCTCCTAGCCTGCAAGTATGTCTTACCAAAGGAAATCATCCCAGATCGCAAGCAAGGGGCCTTGAAATGTGCTAGAAGGGCAGACACATTTCAATCTTATAGAAGAAGACTCTCCTCAGGCATCTCCACAGCACAACCCGAAGGACACTTCACAAAATCCTCCTTGTGAACGATTGGAAGAGGAAGTTGAGCAAGATTCTATCCCTCTCCGTACCTTAACTCCCAGGTTCTGTACAAACTTTATGATTGTCTGAAAAAGGGTGGTTCGCCAATGTCCTTTATTACTGATTTTCTTAAATAACACGGTTACAAGAATGAAACATTGTTTTTTAGAATGATGGAACATTTAGGAATAGCAAAGAAAGGAGCAGTAGATGAGGCTTTCCTTAACTTTCCTGTCGATCCTCATTTTAGCTCTTTTAATCATCCTAAAAGCAAAGATGATGATGAGAAAATGTTTTCGAATTTTCAGCCAAGGATGGGCATTGATGCTGAAATGTCTGGTGTAGGAACGAAACTTTTTTGTTCTAAGGATCACAAAAGGCTTTAAACCCAAATGCTGAAAAGAGGGGTGATGAACCTTCGATCAGTCGACTTTGACTTTTTAAACTCGATCAAGCTGAATTTGAGGGAAAAATTGGCTTTCCTTCAACTTGAAAACTTATGCTCTTAGATAACTATTGTGTATTCGAAGTTGACTACCTTCTTCTATTCAAACCTTTCTTTTCATGACCAGAATCAGTTCAAAGTCACTGTGAGTGATAAAGACTATCTGGTGGATGTTGACACATTGGCTGACATTATTGGGGTGGAAAGGAGTGGTTTCCAACCAATAAATGTCTCGGTTGGTCACGCAACAAGATTTCTTGTTAGGGACAGACTACCCGAAGGAAGCATCATTTATTCTAGGTTCACAACCTCAAATGTCTTGTCGCACAAAATCGTCATAAACTGCATCAAACCAAAGGCTACTTCAAAAATCGATGATTCCAGATTTGAAGCCAGACTTATATTTGCTATCTCCAATGGTATGAAGTTCTCACTTCCTTAGACTATCCTAATGCACATGTATAGGACTGTTATGAAGGATAAGGGACAGTTTCCTTATTATGCATTGGTTACAAAGCTGTTCAGACATTTTCAGATCGAGTTTCCTGCCTCTCTCTACTCTCGAACTATTGCTCCTATGATTATAGGACTGAAAATGGTTTCAAATATGAGGTTGAAAGATCTGAACAAGGCTTTAGAGTGCTTGAAGAAGGAATCTCCTAGCAAAACCAAGGAAGAATCTGCTACAAGAAAGAGAAAAGGTAAGGAAATTGTGAAAGAACCTGTCAAGAAGAGAAGATCCCTCATCCTGCAGGACGAAGAGGATGAAGATGATCTTACCATTTCTGTCTATGCCTTGAAAAATCTTCAAAATTTTGTTGGTTTTGAGCAACTAAAGGAGATAGAAGAAGGAGGGAGAGCAGACACAGAGTAAGAGAAGAAGGAAGAGAAGACAGAGAAGAAACAGAGGAAAGAGAAAAAACATGAAGAGAAGCTGCAAAAGAAGAGGGTCAGGATGACACCTATGAAGCAACAATTGCAATATCCTTATCTAAGGATTCAGAAGCTACTAGGAGTGGACAAGTAGGATAAAGAACAAGAAAAGAACATCACTTTCGTGCTGAAAACGAGAAAGAACAAGAAGAAGTTTTCCTTTCTCCACCTATAGGCAAGGAAACAGGGGGAGCTCGTGAGAAAACAAGTACTTCTTCTCCTCTTTTTGTAAGTGATGATATTAGTCAATCTCCTACTGACCCAGTAGAAGTCAATGCTTCTCATTTTCCTGAAGCTGATATTGGAGAATCTACTCCAAGTCTTGGAAGTAGACTAGTTAATGTTCCCTCATCTCTCAACACTCCACGAATTCAACGTGCTGAGGCTAGTTCGCAAACAGAACCTAATGCAGACTTTCAAAGGTTGCTCGAGCTCCTTCTAGAGATAAAAGCATAGCAATATGATATGAAGTTTGAGATCCGGTCACCCGCTTTGCAATCTACTTGAGATTCTCTAAATGAGAAGGTATAGTCTTTAAAATTTCAAGTTCAAGCTTTACATCAGCAAGTTTCACAGACTGCCAAGATCGAAGATGTTGAGAAGCTGAAGGAGACAGTGCGAAAGCTGGAGGAGACAGTTCAGTTAATGGGGGATTTCCAGCTCGTTCGAATTCTAATACAAACTTGTTTTCATCCTATCTCTTTTCACTTTTGACTTTCTCCACTTTTTCCTGCTGACAAAAAGGGGGAGAACGTGTAGATTTAAATCTTGATTTGATCCTGTTAACTTTTGTTTATTGTAGATTTGATTCTGTTTCACTGTTTCAAATACTTATATTCTACATAACTTAACTTTTGTGGCATGATTATGGATGTGGATGGAAGTGGATGTTTTAATCTTGGTGTTTGATTGTATTTTAAGATTAACATGTTTTTACGTGGTTGCGAGAATCAATGCTATCCAAATGCTAAACAAATTATTTTTGTAAGATATCATGTACTGTTGAAGTATTGTTTTGCAGGTCATAAGTTCTTAAATCTGCAGGGAAGTTTTGTCACCATCAAAAAGGGGGAGATTTTTGGAGAAAACTCCTTTGATGTTTTGAATTTGACAAAACTTATCAAAAATCTATTCTGAAGATTTCCAGACTTCTGTGTCAAAGTCTGAAGACAACCAGATTTTTGTGTCAAAGTATGAAGACGACTAGACTTTAGTGTCAAAGTTTGTTCGACATCAGAAGTTTGCCCATATTGACAAATTCCAAATTGAACACTACTGTAGAATGAAGACTTATTCATATGCGAGATTTCATTTATCTCTTCAGGAATTCAGTTCGTATTATTTATGGATGGCTTTTTGGTTGGATATATCACCTAAGGGATTGGTTATCTTTATTGAAATCAATTTAGATATATCAAATCTTTTTAGATTACAAGTAAATATGGAAAGAATCTACTTATAAAAACCAAGATCCTGATTGTATGGGCGAATAGGATTGACGAGCTTTCATCACAATCTTCAAACGACTCGAGATCTCCTTGATTGATTTTATCTAACGGGTAGATTGGAAGAATTCATTTGGAAAGTGCCAATGGTCGAGAAGGCATGAAGGAGTATTTAAGGTGGATTCTCTAGTTGTTCGATAGAGTGCGTGAAAGAAAAATTTTAAAGTCTGAAGCTTACCATTTTATTGTCGTTCGATATACTAAGCTCAAAGTTGTACTCAAAAGAGAGAGAACCTTATAGTGTGACTTCGTGAAAGAGCAGTAGAGACTCTTCACTGTGAAGTTGAGTTCACAAGGCTATAAAATCTCTTTTGATTCTTAGTGGAATCCAACTAGAAGGCTATCAGCGTGGAGAGCGAACGTAGGCTTGATCTAAGTCAAACCATTATAAATTTTGTGTTCTTGTTCTCTTCCCTGAACTCCTTTATCTTGTTCGTAGTTCTATTTAACTGCTAAAGTCTGAACTCACTCAAACTCTGTTGTTCTTCAAACTCAGTTTTAAAAGCAAAATATTTATATTGTTTCTTGCAAAACATTGTCTTCACAACTATTTACCCACCTCTAGGTGTTCATACTAGCACTTACACATACAAGTACCTTATTATAACAGGTCGGGACTTGGTTTCAATAAGGAAAGCGATTCTCTAATAGACTTTCCTAAAGTCAATGAGAGACTTAGAGAAAGACCTCCTAGACTTGCGTACAAAGACATTTTCAAAGGATCTTTACAAAACCTGTTGGTTGAAATGCCCTCAAGTGTTCAAATTGTGCAGACTCAAAACATTTTGAGAAAGAATGTCCTAAAGTTTGGAGACCTGTTAAGAAAGATTGGGTAAAAATAGCGTACTCTGCTAACTCTCTTGGACCCAAGAAAATTTGGGTACTGAAGAAAAGATGAGTTGTTTTTGCAGGAAATAAAGGAAAAGAAGAAAGAGAATTTGATAAGGAAGTTATTTTTTTTTATTCTCAATTTGGTTTAAGTACATAATTTAAAAAAATTTCATTACACTTATATTCTCTTTGTCCTAAATTGATTTAGATTTTATAATGACCGTATTCTATGATTTGTTTTATTGAAGAAAGAATCATCTGACTCTACAGAAGCCTATGCTGAACTCACTGCATATTTCTATTCGAATCTCAGTTTCTTGGATGCGAATAGATTCTCTTTTAGTGTCCATGATCAGGACTTTGTGGTGGATGTAGATATGTTGGCCGATGAGATTGGGGTTGAGAGAGGGAGATATCAACCTATCAATGTCTCTATTGCTTGTGCTACATTGGAACTTGTTAAGGATAGAATGACAAAGGGAAAGGTTTCCTACTCGAGGATGAGTTCGTTTAACATTCTGCTTCATAAGATTGTGATTAATTGCCTCAGACCAAAATCTACTTCAAAGACTGATGTATCAAACTCATAGGCAAAGCTGATGTATGCTATCAATGCTGGGAAAAAGTTCTCTCTTCCTCACACTATTATGTTCCACATGTATAGAGTAGTAGTGAAGGACAAGGGTCAACTTCCTTATCCAGCTCTTGTGACAAAGTTATTTAGACATTTGAATATTCAGCCTCCCCGAATTCTCTGTGTTCGATCTTGTGATCAAATGGTGGTGGGACTGAAAATGGTATCTAAAATGCGTCTGAAGGAACTCAACAAGACGTTGGAGAAATTCAAGGAGAAAACCCCTGTCAAATCTCATCAAGTCTCTTCGACAGCAAAAAGAAAAGGGAAGGAGCCCATGGTTGCTCCATCCAAGAAAAGAAGAGCTCTCATCGTTGAAGATGAAGAAGATGAGGAAGACATCACCATTTCTGCAATGGCATTGAAGAACCTGAGTCGTTCTGTTCCAGAATCAACAGAACAGCAAGAGAAAGACTCAGAACAGAGGAGTGGAGAAAGAGAGAATTTGGAAGCAGAAGAGAAAGAAGCAGAGGAGAAAGAAACTGAAGAAAGAGATGAAGAGGAGGAAAGATTTGAAGAAGAAGAAGATGAGGAAAGAGGAAATCAAGAGGAAGGAGAGCATGAAGAACACTCTTCTCCACCTGAAGGAATGAAAACAGGGGGAGATCGTGAGAAAAGAGGAATGTCCTCATATCCTGCTACCAGTGAAGGAGTCAGCCGCTCCCCAGCAGATCTAGAGGACATCTATGCCTCTCAATTTCCTGAGGAGGGACATGATGTTTCATCGCCCAATCTGTGTGACTATGCTGATTTGCCATCGTCTGCCTTTACTCCATCTGATCGTGCAGAAGCCAGCACACAGACTAATGATTCAGCAGATTTTCACAGAATTCTTGATGTTCTCTTAGAGATGCGGGGTCAAATATATGCTCTGGGATGCGAAGTTCAGAATTTACAGACTGCAGGTCAAGCTTCTTCAGTTTCTTTGAATGATCAAATCCAAGCCCTTGCTCTTTAGATTCAAGAAAATGCTAAGGGTGAAGAGGTGGCTCAACTGAAAGAAGAGTTGAAAAAGCTGGAAGGCATTGTCCAGTCAATGGGAGATTTCCAGCTTGTTCGTGTTCCAAAGCATTCTTAATTCCATTCTCTTTCCATCTCAACCTTTTTTATGATGACAAAAAGGGGGAGAGATGTGATTTGAACTTTGAACCTTAAACTTTTTGAACTTGAACTTTTGATTTGTTTTAATGTTTGACTTGACTTTTATGTCTGGATGTGGACTGAATTTGGGATTTGGGTTTGACTGCTTATAATAAGTACTATTGGTATCTTATGAATGGCTTTACTCATATGCAAGACTAACCTATTTTCTATGGTTGCAGATTCTAGTGTTATCACTAAGACATTTATCTTTATGAGATATCCACATTTGCTTGAGTAATGTTTTGCAGGTCAAAGTTATCCAAATCTGTAGGAAAGTTTTGTCACCATCAAAAAGGGGGAGATTGTTGGAGAAATCTTCCTGGAGTATTTTGAAGCTGACAAAACGTTTCTATCAGTCTAGTCTGAAGACTTGCAAACTCTACTATTTAAAGTCTGAAGACGTCTGGACTACCAAACTCAAGACTCAAAGTCTATTCTTATTGACAGTTTCTAATCCGTCGAAGAAGGGCTATCCAGGACTGGATGTTTCGTTAAGGATTTGACCTTATCGACTGGAGAAGATCTCGTGGCTGGATATGACATAACGGAATCCTTTATTTGATCATGATTGATTCAGAGATTGAGGATCTGATGATTGGCCAGGTATACTTGGAAGGTTCTACTTATGGAAACCGAGATCCTGATTGTATGGGCGAGCAGGATTGATGGGCTATCGACATGTTCCTTAAATAGCTCAAAAGATCTTCCTAATTGATTCTGTCCAACGGGAAGGTTGGAAGAATTCCTTTGGTAAGTGCCAACGGGTATGATGGCATAAAGGAGTATATAAGGAAAACGTTCCAAGTTGTTCGAGAGTGTGCGCGATAGAAGAATTCCAAAGTCTGAAGCTCTTTATTCTTAGTCAATTCATTTATTAAGCGAAATCTTGTACGCAAAAGAGAGTCTATATTTTGAGAAACCTTAAGGAAGTGTGGTAGAGTATTTATACTGTGGAATCAAGGGAGAGCCTTGCTGTAACAACTCTTTTGTTCATAGTGAACTCCAGCCGGTGGGCTGTCAGTGCGGAAGAGTAGACGTAGGCTTGGAATAAGTCGAACCACTATAAATTCTGTGTTCATTTTCTCTTCCCTACTCTCTGCTTTACTTTGATCATAATTCGTTTTGTTAACGAAATGAGAACTTCCTTTCTATCGTCTGCTTAGTATTGCCCTCTTATCTCGAGAAATTATTTTTTACACCTATTCACCCCCCTCTAGGTGCTTATACTAGCTATCTCACTACTTAGTTTAGGGTTATAACTAGGCTAGGCTATAGGGACGCTTAAGCCTTTACATTCATCATTCTCATTTAATGCTTTTCACACTTGTTCACACTTATTTTCTAGGAAGGTTTGATTAACATAAGGCCTAGCTAGCTTAGCCTCCTAGTTGGGACCAAAATAAGGGTCGAAATTGAGGATGTTACACTCGTACCCTCGCCTGCCACTAGATTATGCTTGTGTCATAAAGCGGATAGGTTAATGAATCAAATAAGATTAACAGTATGTATGCTTCTTTTTCTTTTGAAAATGTGATGAATTTTTTTTGAAGGTCTAAGACAAGGAAGCATGAGGAAACCCGAGTCTCAGATTTATTCTTTCATTTCATGGCGTGATATCATCAATGGGCTGGTTTGGTGTATCTCTTCATGCCCTCAAAATGTTTTCAACTTTATTTGACACTAGTGGATTTACATTTTGGAAGAGTGATTTTCCTCAAGTGGAACTAATGTTAAAAACAAAACAAGCCAAACTTAAAAAGGATGGATAGGTTCCCAGGGAATATGCAAGGAAATTAAAAAGGGTTCTACTCGAGCGGGCCTACACCCATCTCCCTTGACGGTCCTTTGTCGATAGTGCCCACGAAGAAATCTTCATACCAGTCACTGGTCATGCCTTCTTGTGCTCCCAACTGCGTGAATTTTAGATCATGAATGCCTCCCCATCCATCAAGGACAATGTTCTGATGATGGTTGTAGAAGCCTTGGGGGATTGAGTAGTTAACATAGTATTCAAATTTACCACTCAGTTGACCCAATGTGTCGATGATTGCCTTTCCATCATGCATCTCCTTAGTATGTTCAAGGAACATGGTACAGGTGTTAGGCACCACGAGGAGGTCATCTTTGCCATAACATAGCCATGGAGAACGAAACGTGAATACCTCAGCATCCAAAAGATCCTGAACCTTGTCTTTTAGGATAGTATAGTCATCTAGCGAGTGCCCCAACTCCCCCGAATGGTAGTCACAGTACTTTGATAGATCATAATCTAGGAAGTACTTGGGAGAAGGACATCTCAGCTCCTTAAAGATCATTCCTTGCTCTAGGAGGATAGGGAAGATAGTGGCCATCGATTTAGGAAGTGGCGAATATGGTATTGTGTTGCTTGAGGACTAAGGTAGCCGAGCTCCGTGCTAGATTGTATCAGTAGGGTCTTCTTCGTTAGCTGCCGACTCTTCATTGTGATGAGAGGAACGACGGGCAACTTGAGTGAAATTTTCTGTCAAGTAGTGTACTGCTTCGCATAACTCGTCAACTTGACATTGAAGCTGGTTGAACGAGAAGTTATCACCTATTCCTTCTAGTTGGTCCTCCACAATGGCACCAATTAAAATGTCTCCAAACATAATGGTTATGTTATTTGGCTATTCTTTCTTTGTAAGTGCCGGCTGAGTTATGTTCTCCTGACCTATGCCCAAGTAAAGGGAAATTTTGAGCTTTCATGGTTGAACTGTTTTGGAGCATCGATCATTTCTTCCTCCTCATGCATCATCCTTGTAGGGCCTCGGAAAGTTTCCTCAAGGCGAGGGTATACAAGACTGCCTTCTTTTTTGCCTTTCCCTTCCGGTGTTGTTCTTTTCCTTTGAAATATCCTAAACCAATGGTGTGGGGTCTCCTCAAGGCTTTGATAGGCTCACAGATGCCTTGGCTTCCCTTGTCGAACCCTTGACTTGGGGTAAAACTGTATCCAACCATGATTGTAGCGTTTGACATTTCGGGGACAAGGGGTGGAGTCCCTCGAGTCCCGTGTACATAAGACATGAGTTTGAATGATTGATAGCTCGATTCATTCTTGCCACCAAGTTCAACATAAAGGATGGCCGTCTCGTGGTAGATGCAGTGGTCCTCTTCTCCGTGGACTGTGCCTACTTTTCCTTCAACCACAAACTTTACATTTTGGTGGAGGCTTGAGGGTACTTCTCCAGCGACGTGGATCCATAGGTGGCCTAAGAGGAAATTGAATGTAGTGGGATATCCATCACTTGGAACAACATTTTGAATATGGTTTGGTCTATTTGAACGTCAAGCTCGATTTCTCCCACTGTTTCCTTCTTTATCCCATCGACTGCTCAAATGGAAGTCTTGGCTACCTGGATCTGGGACATTTCTAATTTAGGATGACACAGCGTCGCTAGTGGACATATGTTTAGAGAAGATCTGTTGTCAATCAGTACTCGAGCAACGTGGGAGGCGTTATGCTTAACTGATATGTAGAGGCCCTTAGTGTGTCCTCTACCTTCCTCAAGGATCTCTTCATCGGAAAACGCCATTTGATCCTTTAGAAGGATGGCCCCAACAAATTCTTCGAGTTTGGCATGCTCGATTGTTTCAGGGACAAGTACTTCACTGTGGCATCCATATTTTTGCCGACCTTAGAAAAATAACGATACATCGCGGATTGATGAAATTGTTATCGAATTTCGTCATCGGCACCGAAATTGGATCCCGTTGTATCATCGTCATTGTCGGCACCACACTTGACCACCGTTTCATCACCACTCAACGTCCCGAAATATTAATTTTCAAAGAAAATTTTTACATGCACGTGAAGAAGTCCCCATGCGGCAGACGAAGACGCGCCGACCACCTTTTTTGGACTTCAATTAGTTGACTTTGGGGCAGTCAATCGATGGGGTATGTTCGTGCATGGAGAAGCCAAGTGGTAGCCCATGTTTCTCCCCAGCAACCGTCGTCCCCTTGCTGCCACCGAGCTCTTCTTCGGTTGACTAGGAACGTCAACAAACGGAGCCACCCCTTGATACGTGGAAGTGATGCAGGAAATGAGGCTAGCGAGGCCGTGGAGCTCAGCCGAGCAGAAGCCATGCCCTCCCCACCTGTCTTCTTCTCTTACCGCCACCGAATTGCATGAATATTAACCGAATTGGTCAACTAAAAGAGAGAATACGGGGCAGCCTCGGAACACAGAGAAACCGTGAGAGAGAAAGAGAGAGTGAGCAGTGAACGAGCGAGCGAAAGAAAGAGAGAGATTGAGCGAGAAAACTGAGAGAGGGAAGCGCGCGAGAGAGAGCAGTGAGGGAGGAAGAAAGCGGCCGCTCCCTTCACCGTGTGCTGGGACGCCGTTTCCGTCGCACCGAAGTCGCCGTCCGATCGAGTCATAGCTGCCGCACCACCGCACCGAACCCCTCGCCATTGACACCGTAGGACTTAAGGAAAGTTGAAGTCTACTAATCTATATAGTGTAGAGCTATTGCTGTCTTAGAAAGTGTATTGATAGGCTGGATTGTTGGATTTTGATGTTGAATTGTGGTTTATTGAGCAACGGAGACTGTTTTGAGGTTGAAAGATTGATCAAAAGCTCGGGTTTCCCATGCATGCCTCCGATCCCTTTGAATTTCAGTCAAAACAGATTTGGCGACCATGAAATCTCGGAGAATTCAGCCATTAATTTGAGTTGAAAAAGAAAAAGAAAACTCCCAATCCGTATTTGAAGTTTTATCTACCACGGCACCCGCCTCAAATGTTTTAAGAAAATGTACGGTGCTTTCATATTTGAAATTTTGATTCAATACTTTCAAAAACATTGGAGATCGGGTTGACATTTCGGATTTACTATACAAGTTTTGAAACTCATTTATCATTTTGAACAAAACTTGGCCGTAGACCTATTTGGAAAACCTTCCGACTCTTGCTGGAATTTCTACATACCAGGGGCCGTTCATCAATGATTCAAAATGGTAAAAGAAAAATATTTTGGTGCCCTCGAAGTTTCAAATTTTTGCAAGAACCAATATTTGTAAATCTTGAAGTCAGGAGTGTACATTTAAATTACCAATGTGCCAATTTCAAATAGCTTGTGTTTAATAACTCTTTTTGATCTTGACCGTGAGGCGCAAGTGCAACCCGAGAATTCACACATGGATTTTGAAATGCTTTGAAGGTGAAACATGGAAATGGATTTATGAACTGATATTATTATATTGCTGGGATTTTTGTGTATTGGTCTCATTAACATGGAAATGGCATATGATTTCAAAGTCTGCTATTGTTGCATCGATATGCTTTTGAAAATCTTAGTTTGCATTGTTCGATATCATGAAAGAAGATTTTCAAGCATTCAAAAGGTGTTTCAGGTGCGGTTGTTTCTAAAACTGTTTTGGCATTGAAATGATCTGATTGACATATCATGGCTGAGAGATATGATTGATGCCATCGGACCGTCGAGTCGATGATGCCCTGGGAGTCGGGATGCCAAAAGGTTCGTGAGAATCGATGCCCTTTGGATGCCTGGGGTCCGCCGTGCCCCAGAGGTACCCCGGGAGTGTCGAGATGCCCGGTTGTATTTTGAATACATGCCTGGAGGGTAGGGTTAACCATTTTCATGGCGAGCCCCGGAGATTCCTCGTGATACCAGGTGAGGTACAAGATGCCTGGGGTGTAACGTAACATGCTCCGGATACTTGGTTGTATTTTGAATACATGCCCGGAGGCTTTCGCGATGCCAAGTTAGGTGCGAATGCCCGGAGGGACGCAAACACTGGTCCTCTGGGATAGACGTAGGAAAATGAAAATAAATTGAGTCCTAAAAATAACGACCCTGCTGATTACTGCGCCTAATTATGGGACTAAATTGTGTGGTATGGTATGGGACATTTCATTACAGTTTGGCCCTATAATCGGGACTTGTGTACTTGAAATAGTGCATTTTGGTTTAGAAACTACATTGCCTTTGCTTTAAAATTTTTTATCAATTTGATGCACACTCATTCTTGTGATTTCATATTTTGTCTATCATGCATGGACTTAGATTTGTGATGGTCTGCACGATATAGCTTAGTAGATCTTCAACTGCTAGGTGGTTGTACTCATCCCTTTTAGGGACTAACATTTCAGACTAGACAAGATGGCCTCTGCTGCCTGTGACTCACGGCTCATTCTATGGACTTCCGGTCGACCTACAATGGGAACGGACGGAGTACCAACACCCCGAGGTGCGTGGGTTGTCATTCGAACGGGTGAGAGTTGTTTTGGTGTTTGATGTTGGTCTCTCCGCTGGCCCCATTCTTCAAGAGTAAATCGCTGTTTTTGTTCGTCGAGATGGATGCTCGCTAGGGCTGCTGCCAACACCACCAGCTGATGGACCAGATGGATGGGTGTGACCGAGTGTTAAGGTCAGCAGAAGAAGGATTTTTGGACGCCGACACTGACTGATGGACTTATGTACATAACTATTAGTAAGTCAAGTACCCTTTTGGGGTGTAGTCGGGTATAGAAAACCACGGCATTTTGATGTACCGACTAAAGATGTCCATCTAGTTTATGTAAATAAAAGTGTTCTGCTATTACTTATAAAAAGTTTAGTTGGTGTGCTTCATTTTAATTAAGGAAGGGAAGTTATTGGATACATTTCCGCTATATTTTGCATAGGGACCAATATAAGGAATATGAACCCCCAGGATTCACGGACTTATCAAGTTTTATGGTATCAGAGAAACGGATTTTCAAGGCAAGTGAAAGGTAGTGAATGTAGTGACCCTAATGGATTGGGGGCCGTTAGGGGGTGCCACAGTAGGTGGTATCAGAGCTATGATTTATGTAGAGTGATAAGGCGCCTCAGTTGGAAATGAGGGTAATAATGATGCACACCATAGGACACTAACCAAGGGTAGTTGACTAACTATGAACAACTGGTGATAGATTTTCACTCGTAGATCTCTGGTAACTATTGCAAGTTACCTTTGTGGGGTTGTAACAATTTTATGTTACCTATGTGACTTTAGTAATACCTTCATTTTATTACCTGACCTGTGACCTTGAGTCACTAATCGTTCCTGAGGCAAATGCTTGGTAAACTGCAGGGAAATCATCGTATGAACTGGGAGTTCTCATCCATCGAGGGCTAAAGCCTCTGCTTCAAGGGCTAAACCCCAGATGGAATATATCCTGCAGGCATTGGCCAATATAGGAAATTTGATGGAAAGATAAGCTTAGCAACAACCCAGAGCAGAACGTCACCCTCAAGGACTGGTGGAGCAATTCCTGAAATTGAAACCACCTATGTTTAGTGGAATGGGAAGTCCTGAGGAGGGTGTGGCATCCAAGAATTTCGACGACCCTCGAATATGCAACGATCCATGACTAGTCCACAGAAGTACCATCGGATGGTGTTGTTGACACCACATCGGACATCGTTTTGCTATCATTGTTGGATCAAGAAGTCACGTTTAGTAATGGTCCGATCGTCGAAAGAACTATAGTCTTGTCGAAATTCCATTACTTAAGGTCATTGGTGAGACCAACCTTATCCATATATTTTTGTCGACAAAAAAATAAAAAATAAAAAAATGAACGACGATATGTTGCGGGTTGACGAAATTGTTATCGGACTTCATAGTTGGCACCGGTGTTGGACCCCGTCGTATCATCGTCATCATCGGCACCACATTCGACCCCACTGATTCATGTACATTCTTTATGACACTACACAACTATACCACCTAAGTGTATATGAAATGAGAGGGGAATTTGGACTTTGATCAATTGATTTCTTGGGGAGCCGAAGGAATGAAATTCGGCCATGCATAAGGAACATGCATGCCCGTTCAGAGAGGAGAGATCGTCCACATCCAATGCCGCCCAAGTTCTTCACCATTTAGTCGACACATTAGTCAACCATGAAGAGGAAACATTGACTGAAGCAAGGCCAACGATGGCCACGTTGTTTCGGTGTGGGGCTGCCAACGAAGACCAAGAAACCTCCAGCTGAAGACACGCCTCCCCCACCTGCCTTCTTCTCGTGCATCCACCGCAACCTGCATGCAAGTAATTAGTTTAATTAGTAATTAGATGGAGAAAAGTGCTCGTGAGATGGAGCGAGAGAGAGATTGACCGAACAATTGAGTGAGAGAGTGAGGTACTGAGCAGGTGAGCGAGTGATAGAGAGAACGAGCGAGAGGGTGAACGACGAGAGGAAAGGAGGAGGTCGCCCTCTGCCGTGCGCGTGTGCTACCGCCGCCGACACCGCCAACGCCGCTCGCAATTCCGGTTGCTGAGCCATATTCTTGACCGCGAGTTTCCCGAGTTCTCGCCGTCAACACCGTCAGATTTAAGGCAAGTGAAAGTCTACTAACCTATATAATGCAATGCTGTCATTGTCTGATATAGTGCAATAGACTTGGAAATATTTGGGTTTTGGATGTTGGATGCTGAATTTCGGATGATTGAAGTAGATTGGGATTAAGGAATTGAGGAAATGCTTTGGCTTTCCATATGTACTTTTAATTCCTTTGAACTACGATAAGAAATATAGATTTTGATGGAATTTTAGAAGTAAATTAGCCAAGGTATAGGTGTCGGATTCTACTGAATCCATGCGGTCCAGAACAGCTCATGTGTAGCCTAGTAACTTTGTCGATTTTCTACGGAAATTACTAGTTTGAATTTGGTCTTGACTTTTCATGGGAGTTGTGAGAAATTGTTTAGACTATAACATATATTTTTGGTCAGATTTTTCAACATCCATACAGTGGCATAAATTTCTTTTAATGTGCGGTACTTTTCTGCTGGAGTGTAAATTCTGGTTGATGGAAGAAATCTGAGACCGAGTTGTGTGATTTATTGCTCTTTATACATGAATAATTTGGCTTAGTGTTCTTCATGGAATTCTTTCCTTTAGATCTTATTTATCACATATCAAAAATTTAGAATCTTTTGAGTTCGTTTATGGGCTATTCCGAAATTTTTACTAAAACTGTGCATTCTGGTTTTTAAGTTGTCTTTATTCCGAATTTGCTCAATTTATCCCAAAGGTGAATGCATCTTGAGTTGTTATTTGGCATGATGGTTTTTGGCATTCGGCATATTATTCAATACTGAGATTTCAATGAAAACTCATGAGACTTCCAATGTCATTGCATTGAAGATGTTTTTGGTATTGAAATAATTTAAGATGCTAATGCTGCCATTGGACCCTCGGGTCAACGATGCCTCGGGAGTCGGGAGGCCCATAGGATCACAGTGGCGATGCCTTTGGATGCTTGGGGTCCGCAGTACCCCAGAGGTTTTCCCCGGGAGTGTCGGGATGCCCGGTTGTATATCAGTACGTAATTTTGGAGGGTAGGGGTAACCATTTTCATGGCGAGCCTCGGAGATTCCTCGTGATGCTAGGTGAGGTGCGAGATGCCTAGAGGTGTGACATAACACGCTCTGGATGCCCGGTGGCCCGGTGGCTAAATGCCGGAGGCTTTTGCAACGCTAGGTTGGGTGCGAATGCCCGGAGGGACGCAAACATTGGTCCTCCAGGAGGTGAAACCTTTTGAATATTAAAATTGATGGTTCTACTAAGTGTGTGTGTTGTCTGGTTATAGGACTAAATTGTGTGGCATGGAATGAGACATGTCATAACAGTTTGGTTCTATAATCGGGACCCGTGTGACTGAAAATGGTGCATTCTGGTTTTTGAAACTGCACTTGCCATTGCGTTGAAAAATCCTATTGATTTGATGCACACCCATTTCTTTGATCATATGTTTTGTCTATCTTGCATGAAATTAGATAGTGATGGTTCTGCGCGATATAGTTTCGTGGATCTTTCGTTGCTGGGTGGTTGAACTCATCCCTTTTGGGGGCTAACATTTCAGATTAGAAGAGATATCTCTGCTGCCTGTAACTCTCGGCTCATTCTATGGACTTCCCGTTGACCTACAATGGGAACGGACGGAGTACCAACCCCCCGAGGTGCGTGGGTTGTCATTCGAACGGGTGTGTGGCATCCAAAAATTTAGATGATCCTCGAATAGGTGACTGTCACCGAACTATGGCATTAACATTATTTACAGGCATTAAATTGTATTTGTTCATTTGAATTTATATTTTATTTTATTTTTGAATCGAAAGGACGGAATTCGGTCTTGCGTAAGAAATATGTGTGCTAAAATTAAAGAATTAGAACTTTGAGGATGTTGGACGGCACGCAAGAATTTTGAGTATATACTTGTATAGGAAGCAATTTAATTTTTGGGATATTAAATTAAATTTGGTAGAAATAAAATGCTTAAAATAATAATAATAATAATTTTGGGCTTTATTTTAAGGACTCTTGGGCCCAAGTAAGCCCAAAGACCCCCATGGGTGTCGACCGGACCAAGAAGGGGAGGGGGAGTGCATGTCCTCCAACACTTGTCTTCAATTTTGTCTCCACTGTTCTCTCCTTTTAGCCACTTGTTTTCTTCATGAGAACACTTGTCTCTTACATGCAAAAATAGAGATAAATTGTTAATCAAAGAGCAAAAAAGAAGGGGGTTTTGGAAGTGAGAGGGAAAGAGAGAAAGGGAGGTGACCCGAGGGAGAGAGAGAGGGTTCGTGGGTGCTTCGGCGAGGGAAGAGGAAGACCAAGCCCCGCCGTGCGTGCGCCTAGCTGCTGCCGTCGAGCCTGCCTTGCCCCGCCGCTGTGTTTGCTGTCTTTTGCTTGGATTAGAGGCAAGTAGAGTCCATTGATCTACCCTTTGCTTGTTGGGTTTGGTGTGTGATGAATGGTGAATCTCGGATGTGGATGAAGTGTGAAATTTCGAAGTTGTGTTCTAGCCTAGTATTCTGTTTCTGGGAAAAACAGTCCGACCTTTGGTGATTTCGTGAGTTGCATGCGGTGTTCTAGTTGGAATCTGAGTTCGACTTCTTGACGAAAGTTGTAAAGGACTTCTTGGAGAGTAACATATAAAAATTTTAGAGGAAATGAACAACTATAGGTCGGTGAAACCATTTTTCTTTGAAGAAAGTAGATCTGGAAGCAGTTAAGCTGATCTAGTGCGATTCTGTGAATTTTATAAAATTATCTGGTTGAAATTTGATCTTGTGTCCTTGATGAAACTTGTAGAAGACATCTTGAGGAATAACATAATAAAATTTTAGAATAAAAATACAAGCATTGATCGGGAAAATGATTTTCTTTGGAAAGGGTGTATCTGGACAGTGAACCGAGAGTTAGGGAGAGTTATAAAAATTATAGCTTTTAATCCAGAAGGAATTAGACTTTTTTTTTCTCCATGAGACTTTTACTTTTAGATCTCATCTATAACATATTAAAATATCAGAATTTTCGGAATTTATTTAAGGGCTTAATCGAAATTATTTCCGAAACTGTGCAAAAGTGGCGCTAGAATTTCTTTTGCTGTGATGTGTGGATCTATGTGATTGATGTGGAACTTTCTTGACATAGTGTTCTTCACGAAATATCTTCATCTGGATCTTTTTTACCTCATGTTAAATTTTCGGAATTTATTGAGATTTTTTACTAATTTTTCAAGAATTTTTACTAAAGAGGTGCATTCTGTTTTACCCGAAAATTTGTTCTATTTTAAAAAACCAATGAACTGCTTTATAAAATGTGATATCGTGCGTGTTATGTGTACTGCATATATGGTGACGTTTGGCATATCATATGGCATCAAAAAGCTAGTTTAGACCTTTGATATTGTTGCATCAAATGCCATGTTGAAAATGAGACATATATGTGAATATACATTGTGATAATAATGCAAACGTCGGAGGTGTGAGCCGACGATGCCCCGGGAGTCGGGATGTCCAAAGGTTCGAATGAGTCGATGCCCTTTGGATGCCTAGTTGTATTATGAATACATGCCCAGAGGTTTTCCCTGGGAGTGTCGGGATGCCCGATTGTATTATAATACATGCCTAGAGGGTGAGGGGTTGTATTATGATGCATGCCCGGAGGGTAGGGGTAACCATTTTCATGGTGAGCCTCGGAGATTCCTCGTGATTCTAGGTGGGATGCAAGATGCCCGGAGGTGTGTGCCGGAGGCTCCTTGCGATGCCAGATTGGGTGCGAGCGATAAATGAGGGATGCAAACACTGGTCCCTGGAAAGCAAAATGATGTGATCCAATTAAAAGATAAAATTGAGAATTGAATCATGCACATGGATGTGTGCATATGGCATGGGATGAGCCTCATGGAAATGCAAGCATAAAGTGCATGGTGGTAAATGCATGTTGCATGGTGATATATGCATGGCTGCTTGATGATATATGTACAAGTGCATGGTGGTATATGCACGTTGTATGGTGATATATGCATGGTTGTATGGTGAGGTATGTTCGAATGCATGGATGATATGTGCTTTATTCGTTATACCTTGACTATTCTGTCTGATGCATTGTGTAGTTTGGTGGATCTTTACTGCTGAGTGGTTGTACTCACCCCGTTTGGGGACTAACATTTCAGACTAGACAAAATACCTCTGCTGCCCCTGCCATCAGTAGATGGATCGAGTGGTTGGATATGACTGCGAGGGGGAGGAGAGCAAAGGAAGGAACTTTTGGACGCCGACACTGATCGATGGACTTTAAGTATACGACTGTTGGAGAAGATGTCGGTCATCTTTTGAAGTATAGCCGAGTATAGAAGACTACGGCATTTTGATGTACCGATGAATGATGTCCATCTGGTTTAAGTAAATAAAAGTGTTCAGCTTGTACCTATAAATGTCTTAGTTGGTGTAAATCGTTTTCTGAATTTAGGGAAAGGAGTTGATGGATGTGCTTCCACCATATAAATTGTGCAGGGATCGATCTAAAAGATGTAAACCCCCAGGATTCATGAATTATAATGAAATTCCTTGGTATCAGAGTATTACATTATCAGGTCAAATGAAAGAGAAGTGAACAGTGGCGACCCTAACAGATCGGGGGCCGTCGAGGGGTGCCATAGGGTGAGAGTTGTTTTGGTGTTCGATGTTGGTCTCTCCGCCGGCCCCATTCTTCAGGAGTACATCGCCGTTTTTGTTCATCGAGATGGACGCTCGCTGGGGCTGCTGCCACCGCCACCAGCTAACGGACCAGATGGATGGGTGTGACCGAGTGTTAAGGTCAGCAGAAGAAGGATTTTTGGATGCCGACACTGACTGATGGACTTATGTACATAACTATTAGTAAGTCGAGTACCCTTTTAGGGTGTAGTCAGGTATAGAAAATCGTGGCATTTTGATGTACGGACTAAAGATGTCCATCTAGTTATGTAAATAAAAGTGTTCGGCTTTTACCTATGAAAGTATATAGTTAGTGTGCATCGTTTCTGATTACAAGAAAGGGAGTTTTTGGATACACTTCCGCCATATAAACTGCGTAGAGACCGATCTAAAAGATATAAACCCTCAGGACTCATAGACTTATCATAATCCTATGGTATCAGAGTAACAGACTTTCAGGGCAAATGAAAGGTATGTGTGGTGACCTTAGCAGATCGGGGGCTGTCGTGGCAGTGAAAAAGGACTATACTAAGGAAGAGATGAAGCTCGATGAAATTCGAGTGGTCAAGGAATTTCAGGATGTATTTCCTGAGGAACTGCCTTGGTTACCACCGGAATGAGAAATTGAGTTCGAGATTTAACTAATGCCTAGAATAGGATATCAAAAGCCCTGTATACAATGGCCCTAATGGAATTAAAGGAATTGAAGGTGCAACTACAAGAGTTGCTTGATAAAGGATTTATTAGACCAAATGCTTCTCCTTGGGGTGCACTGGTCTTGTTTGTGAAAAAGAAAGATGGGTCAATGCGTTTATGCATTGACTATAGACAGCTGAACTAGGTGACCATTAAGAATAAGTATCCTTCACCTAGAATTGATGACCTATTTGACCAACTGCAAGGAAGTTCGATCTTTTCTAAAATTGATTTGAGGTCAGGATACCATCGGCTAAGGATTAAGAAGGAAGACATTCCTAAGATGGCATTTAAGACTCATTATGGACACTATGAGTTCCTAGTTATGCCATTTGGATTGACAAATGCCCCCGCTGCATCCATGGATTTAATGAATAGGATATTTAAGCCCTATTTTGATCAATTTGTGATTGTCTTCATTGATGATATCCTGATATATTCTAAAGGACCTGAAGAGCATGAGCGACACCTGAGGGTAGTGTTGCAAACCCTTAGAGACCATAAATTATATGCCAAATCCAGTAAGTGTGAATTTTGGCTGGACCGGATAATATTGTTGGGACACGTGGTGTCAGGAGAAGGAATTGCAGTAGACCCAGCAAAAGTTGAGATGGTAGTGAACTGGCCGAGCTCGACAACGCCAACTAAGATACGAAGTTTCTTAGGACTGGCCGGTTATTATAGAAGGTTTATTGAAGGATTCTCGCGACTTGCAGGACCTTTGACGAAATTGACTCAAAAGATTGTGAAATTTGAATGGAATCGAGAATGTGAAAGGAGCTTTCAGGAACTTAAAAGGAAATTGACTACTGCTCTAATCCTAACTATACCGTCTAGATCTGATGGATTCACGGTATATAGTGATGCGTCTCACAAAGGACCGGGATATGTTCTGATGCAGCATGGCAAGGTCATAGCCTATGCATCTAGACAGTTGAAACCTCATGAATTGAATTACCCAACCCATGACTTAGAATTGGTAGCTATAATTTTTGCTTTGAAAATATGGAGGCATTATCTGTATGGAGAGAAATTTGAAATTTATACAGATCATAAGAGTTTGAAATACTTATTTTTGCAAAAAGAATTGAACATGAGGCGGAGAAGGTGGATGGAATTACTAAAGGATTATGATTGTGAAATACGGTACCACTTGGGAAAGTCGGCTATGGATATGGCCAGTATGAGAATAACAGAATGGAATTTGTTAGAGTCTATAGCAGACTCAAAGTCTAAGTTGGAAGTAGACCACCTTACTGGTATGCTTATTGCATTAAGGATTGAACCAAAAATTATCCAAAAAATTAAGATTCTGCAAGCATCTGACCCATAAATAGTGAAAGTGCGAAATGCTGTGTCTTTAGGAAAAGGACCAGAATTTCAAGTCTCTGAGGATGGAGTGGTAAGATGCCAGGGACGACTCTATGTTCTCGACAATGAAGAAGTGAAAAAGTAAATCCTATTGGAAGCACATAGGAGCAACTATATTATTCATCCGGGTAGTACAAAGATGTATAGAAATTTACGCCAGTAGTATTTGTGGAATGGCATGAAAGCGGATGTAGCTAAGCACGTCTCACAGTGTTTAACATACCAACAAGTGAAAGTGGAACACCGCAAACCCACAGGACTATTGAGACCATTAAATATACCAAAGTGGAAATGGGATCATGTGACTATGGATTTTGTGCAAGGATTACCAAGGACATCAAGTGGTCACGACTCTATCTGAGTGATAGTGGATCGCTTGACCAAGTCCGCCCATTTCCTAGCAGTTCGTGTAGACTATCTGATGGATAAGTATGTCGAGATATATGTAAGCCAGGTAGTATGCTTACATGGTGTTCCTGTAACTGTTACATCTGCTCGAGATCGAGATTTACTTCAAACCTTTGGCGAAGTCGTTAAACCGCCTTAGATACTAAGCTCCAATTCAGTACCGCATTTCATCTACAGACGGATGGACAAACGGAAAGAGAGATCCAAACATTAGAGGACATGTTAAGAGCTTGCGTCATTGATTTTAAAGGGAGTTGGGATGAAAAGTTAAACTTGGTAGAATTTGCCTATAACAATAGTTTTCAGAAAAGTATAGGTATGGCTTCCTATGAAGCATTGTATGGAAGGAGATGCAGGACCCCTATATGTTGGAATGAGGTAGGTGAAAAGAAACTGATAGGACTTGAACTGGTGCAAGTTACTACAGAGGCTGTTGAGATCATAAGGAAAAGACTTAAAACAGCCCAAAGCCGACAGAAAGACTATGCAGATAAGTGTAGAAGACCTTTGCAATTTAACGTAGGAGACCATGTATTCCTTAAAGTATCCTCGATGAAAGGAATATCACGATTTGGAAGGAAGGGTAAGTTGAGCCCTAGATTTGTTGGACCCTTTGAGATACTTGAAAGAATAGGGGACGTAGCATATCGGTTGGCACTACCTCCTAAGCTGGAAAATTTACATGATGTGTTCCATGTATTGATGCTGAGGAAGTATCAGCCAGATCCTGGACACATACTTGATCATGAAGCCATCAAAGTGGATGAGAAAGTGAGGTATCTGGAAGAGACGATCTGGGTACTAGATCAAAAGGAGCACGTCCTTCGGACAAAGAAAATTCCACTAGTTAAGATATTATGGCAACATCACGATATGGAATAGGCTACTTGGGAAAGTGAAAAAGAAATGAAGGAAAGGCACCCTCATTTGTTTAGCAAGACATGGGTGATGTCCAATTTCGAGGACGAAATTCTCTAAGGAGGGGAGAATTGTGGCATCCGTATTTTGCCGACCTTGGAAAAATAATGATACGAAATTGGATTGACGAAATTGTTATCGGATTTCGTCATCGGCACCGAAATTGGATCCTGCTGTATCATCGTCATTGTCGGCACCACACTTGACCACCGTTTCATCACCACTCAATGTCCCGAAATATTAATTTTCAAAGAAAATTTTTACATGCACGTGAAGAAGTCCCCATGCGGCAGACGAAGACACGCCAACCACCCTTTTTGGACTTCAATTAGTTGACTTTGGGGCAGTCAATCGATGGGGTATGTTCGTGCATGGAGAAGCCAAGTGGCAGCCCATGTTTCTCCCCAGCAACCGTCGTCCCCTTGCTGCCACCGAGCTCTTCTTCGGTTGACTAGGAAAGTCAACAAATGGAGCCACCCCTTTGACGCGTGGAAGTGATGCAGCAAATGAGGCCAGCGAGACCGTGGAGCTCAACCGAGCGGAAGCCACGCCCTCCCCATTTGTCTTCTTCTCTTACTGCCACCGAATTGCATGAATATTGACCGAATCGGTCAACTAAAAGAGAGAAAACGGGGCAGCCTCGGAACACAAAGAAACCGTGAGAGAGAAACAGAGAGTGAGCAGTGAGCGAGCGAGCGAAAGAGAGAGAGAGAGATTGAGCGAGAGAAACCGAGAGAGGGCAGCGCGCGAGAGAGGGCAGCAAGGGAGGAAGAAAGCGGCCACTCCCTTCGCCGTGTGCTGGGATGCCGTTCCCATCATGCCGAAGTTGCCGTCCGATCGAGTCGTTGCTGCCGCACCACCGCACCAAACCCCTCACCGTTAACACCGTAGGACTTAAGGCAAGTTGAAGTCTACTAATCTATATAGTGTGGAGCTATTGCTGTTTTAGAAAGTGTATTGATAGGCTGGATTCTTGGATTTTGATGTTGAATTGTGGTTTATTGAGCAACCGAGACTGTTTTGAGGTTGAAAGATTGATGAAAAGCTTGAGTTTCTCATGCATGCTTCCGATCCCTTAGAATTTCAGTCAAAACAGATTTGGCGACTATGAAATCTCGGAGAATTCGGCCATTGATTTGAGTTGAAAAAGAAAAGAAAAAACTCCTGATCCGTATTTGAAGTTTTATCTACCATGGCACCATCCTCAAATGTTTTAAGAAAATGTATAGTGCTTTGATATTTGAAATTTTGATTCAATACTTTCAAAAAGTTTTATGGGACTAAATTGTGTGGCATGATATGGGACGTGTCATTACAATTTGGCCCTATAATCGGGACCTGTGTGATTGAAATAGTGCATTTTGGTTTTGAAACTACATTGCCTTTGCTTTAAAAAGTTTTATCAATTTGATGCACACTCATTCTTTTGATTTCATTTTTTGTCTACCATGCATGGACTTAGATTTGCGATGGTCTACACGGTATAGCTTAGTAGATCTACAACAGCTAGGTGGTTGTACTCACCCCTTTTGGGGACTAACATTTCAGACTAGACGAGATGCCTCTGCTGCCCGTGACTCCCGACTCATTCTATGGACTTCCGGTCGACCTACAATGGGAACGGTCGGAGTACCAACACCCTGAGGTGCGTGGGTTGTCATTCTAATGGGTGAGACTTGTTTTGGTTTTCGATGTTGGTCTCTCCGCCGGCCCCATTCTTCAGGAGTACATCACCATTTTTATCCGTTGAGATGGACGGTTGCTGGGGCTGCTGCCACCGCCACCAGCTGACAGACTAGATGGATGGGTGTAACCGAGAGTTAAGGTCAGTAGAAGAAGGATTTTTGGATGCCGACACTGACTGATGGACTTATGTACATAACTGTTAGTAAGTCGAGTACCCTTTTGGGGTGTAGCCGGGTATAGAAAACCATGGCATTTTGATGTACCGACTAAAGATGTCCATCTAGTTTATGTAAATAAAAGTGTTCTGCTATTACTTCTAAAATATTTAGTTGGTGTGCTTCGTCTTAATTAAGGAAGGGAAGTTATTGGATGCGTTTCCGCTATATTTTGCTCAGGGACCATTATAAGGAATATGAACCCCCAGGATTCACGGACTTATCAAGTTTTATGGTATCAGAGAAACGGATTTTCAAGGCAAGCGAATGGTAGTGAATGTGGCGACCCTAACGGATCGGGGGCCATCAAGGGGTGCCACATTCACTCAATACCTTCATCAGGGATTTTTGGTGCTTGACAAACGTCTGAAGTTGTGACATCCCGAAATTTGATCCCATTTCGAATATATGGAATGGTTGTTTTGTTGGCGCGCTTATGGTTAATTTACTTTAAGCTAGCCACTCACGAGTTAACTAATCTAATCTATTAGGTGAAATCGTTAAGGGATATAACCGCGACAGACTAGAGAATTCGATCGGAAATCGATCGCTCGACCATAATAATCGGCAAGGGTCAATACGACACTGTGATAATTGATTAGTGAATGGATATAAGTCGATTCGATGGAATTGTGTAGTCGAATTGTGGGTGGTTCCGCATAATTGCGAAATTCGCGTCAAACAACAACAACTCAATTTTCTATCGATATTGTACTCGGGACATGTAATTGAAACCTTGCGATTTTTACAACAATTGAGAGTCGTCTACGATTCGAAGATACACAAACGTGGATCGAAAATTATCGATCATGAGTCAAACGCACTAAAATCCCTAAAAGCTAACCGATAGGTTATGTCGTATTAAAATTGCGTTCGGTTGATTTTAACCATGAACTTGAATTCGGTTTCAGGAATCGGACATTCAAGCATGTCACAATTCATTTTTAGGACGTCATCTTATCTTTCGGCGGAATTTCGTCGGGTCTAGAATTTTGCGAAAAAATCGGTTTCGGACAAAAAGGGAATTAAAGGTGAAATTCGGATGGCTGAAGAAATGGTTTATTTGGCACCCAAAATGGTTTATTTTGGGTGAAATTAGGACTAATTCCTAATTGGATGAGCCCTTGACTTGTGGGATGAAGACTTTGGGGCATTTCATGAGGGTTTAGGATATTTTGCAAGGTTTTTGATTGGTTGATGCCTTGACTTCATGGTTCTTTCATTTTCTCATTCTCTCTCTCTTTCATGCTTGAGTTTCCCTTGCTGCAGCAGACCATCTCCTTCTTCATCCTTATTTCTTTTCCTCACGTTCATTTCTCCCTTCCATTTCATTTCCCTCTTTCCCATTCCCTTTTCATTCTCTGCCACACTCACCCGCCAGCCCTTCTCCATTTCCCTTCATTCTTGCTGCCACCACCACACCCCACCACCTCAAGCCTCACTAGCTCACCACCACCCTTATGCCTCCAGCCCAATAGCCCCAGCACCACCGTCCACTTCACCAACCCACCAGCACCTCACCTCATCCTATTTCACGCCCAAAACAGCAGCCACCACAGCTGCACCTCTGCCGTTCAACCACCATCCCGGACAGCAGCACCACCCACCAACCTCAGCTCCACCGAACCACCCTCACCTCACTCGACCAACCCCCAGCAAGCAGCCCAAGCCTAGCCCAGCTCTCCTTGGCCGTGAGCTTGTAGGGCTAATTCCACCACCGTTGGGCCTCCGTGCAAGACACGATAGTTTTGGGTTTTCGTTGCTGTCGCATTGCCATCGCTGCTATCGAGTTGCCATTGTCGTGAGCCTGCCACCGTCCTAATCCGGTGAGTTAACTCCCTAATCCTTGATTATGTTGTTAGTTGTGCTTAGTGGGTTAGATTAGCCTTAAGATGGATTAGTGTTAATCTAGTTTGGTTAGTTTAGTACTAATGAGGATGGTTTAGCTTGGTCTAGTGGATTTCTCTTCGGATCGGTTTACTGGACACTCACCAATTGTTATTTTCGTGGGTTAAAATGTGCTACGATTTTAAGGTTGTTTCCTTCTTGAAATATTTTCTAATAATCTTCAACTAAGACATATTTTACTCAAGATTTTATAGATTTACAAGAACCAGATTTCAGCTTCGTTACATGCAAAGCAGAATCTCGGTTGGTGCTGGAACTCATGACCATTTTAACGGATTTTTATCAACTCTTAGGGTTCGATTTTCAAAAGAGTGTCTTCACAAACATTTTTCCACACATCTTGAAGTTTAATATAGTCAAATTTCAGAGCAAATGGACAAGTTTTTGACCTCAGACCAATCTGGTTTTGGAAAACATAATTTCTGGACACGGTTACAGTTTTGGTAACGGTTTGAGCGAATTACTGCTCTTAGTCTAGGATGATCTGGGTCAAGGTGTCTTCATTAAAAGTGCTTGTTTAAGTGTCCGTTACAACATATTTAAATTTGAGGATTTTATGAACTCGTTTGGTTATGTTTTTGGAATTAATCTTGGAGACATGCAAGTGGTTTTAGTTTCTGCCGGTAAGGGCCGGTAGTGGTCTTGTGGTTGTTCTTGGTGTCTTGCTTGTTGGGAAATGCATATTTTGTGATTTGGTTGATTGTTGGCATGATGAAAAATTATGCGTGATGTTATGCAATTGAGTGGTCTATGGTAGGTTCCGATTTTTGATACAAAACTTGGTGCAATGGACTATTAAATAGAAAATAAATGAGGTGTCGGGTCTGGACACCAAAACTTATTTGCTCAATAAAACAATGAGGTTTTAAACAGGTGTGTGCAAAGTTTGACGGATTAATTTTGAGTATGAGAGCACCTACGAATTTATTTCCAAAAGTTTTAAAGAAAAAGGGGGGGGGTTACTCTAAATTTTTTCGAAAAAGAGGGGTTGGACAAAGATTTAGAAAATAAAAATGGTGTCAGGTTTGGAGGCCAAGTTTTATGTGCTCAATAAAACCGTGAGATTTCAAACTAGATGCGTGCAAAGTTTGACGGGTTGATTTCAAATACGTGACCCCATACGAATTTATTTCTGAAGGTTTTGAACAAAAAAAAAAAAAGAAGGGGAGTTGCAAGTTTTATCATTTAAAAAGGAATTTTGGTGTTTTGGGCTAATTTACGAAAGATAAGAAATGGGTTTGATTGATGACGTGCTTGCATGGTCACTAAGTGGAACCCGTCACCCAACGGGAGTTTGGGGATGATACCTGATTTTTATCGGATGCCCGGTGGGGGTCCGGAAGCCGATTCGCGGTGGAGGCCAGACCGATACTCCTTTATGGAATGCCATCTAAGCAGGGGTTCTAGACGTCGGCGTGTTCGATGGGGCCAAACAATGCGATTATGCCAGATGACCACCGACTTTTGAGTTGGCCGTGGCCGATGGATAGTAATAATCAGAATACGCCTGAATGGTTGTGCTATTGCGCTTGATTATGGGGCAAAATTGTGTGGCACGGTATGGGACGTGTCATAACAATTTTACCTTATAATCAGGACCCATATGATTGTTTAAATGATGAGATTGATGTGTTCAGGTTATAAATTGCACTTGTGATATTTATAATAGAATATGTGATGCATTAATATGCAGGGACGCGACGAGGTGAGGTGAGTTTTGTGTAGTGCGTGTTTGGGACCGCCTTCAAGGCAAATTTGTGTCCTCGCCGAGGTTTAGGGTTTTGACTCACTAAGATTTATCTCACCCCGTCGTCGTTAAGCTTTTTCAGAGCCGTAGCACGGAGATCTGCTGAGTACGGATATGGTGGGCATGAGATGTGACACCTTTAGTTGGCCCTGTCACTGGTGAAGTTTAGGTTGCCCAAGTTCCTGAAGGTTTTTAGGAGGGTCGATTGGAAGTTGCCAGTGTAAGGACTTGTAAATCACTAAATTTCCTAGGGACAACAATGGTTAAATAAATAAGTTGTTTTCTCCAACTTTTGTTGTGAGTTTTTACTGTCCATATGTTTGTTTGTTGGCCGGGATTTATTTAGTTCGCTTCCACATGTGCTTAATTGAAAGATAAATAAAAAAAAAAATGGGTCGGCGATGCGTCCTGAGACGTCGCATTTTAATCGACCATAGAAGGATGTGTGCGCGCTCAAGGTTCGAGGTGTGACATCCCCGCTCAAAGTGGTATCAGAGCCTGGTCAATGTCTCGAGTGATAGGGTGCGATGGGTCAAGGGATAGTTAGCTAGGAAAGACATTTTCCCTATGCCGATGCTTGTGATTGATTGATTGTTTTGTGCGGGTTGCTCAGATTTCTGATTCCTTGTTGGAATTGGAAGGCATGTTTCTATAAAGATCATGCAAAATGAGCGATCCTAAGCAGAGAGCCCCTCGAAGACAGGCCGTAGTAGCTTTGATAGGTGCCAAGGGAAAGGCACCGAGACGAGTGGGTACTAAAGGGAGAGCGTTAGCTCGGGCTAGTACCAGGGGAAGAGTACCACCTCAGGCTGGTGCTGGAAAAGGAGCACCAGGTGATCCTAGGTTGGATGGGATCGTACAGGCACTAGAGACTCTTGGGAATAGAAAATGGTCGAGTTCCAGCGTCTTCGTCAGAATCAGATGTCCGTGGACCATTATGAGGCGAAGTTTGCTAAGCTGTCTGTGACATCTTGAATTCCCAAATCTTTTTTGAATTGAATAAGTCGGGCTTTTTATTGACACGCCTATAGTTCTACTCTCTGAGTTGATCACTTACGAGATAACTAATCTATTAGGTGAAGCCATTAAGAAATCTAAATGAAATAGACATGAGAATTCGACCAGGAATCGGCTGCTCGACTATCCTAGTATACAAGGATCATTACGGCACTGTCAGAATCGATCATAGATCAGAGATAGGTCGATATGTGATTAGAGTGTGGGTGATTCCACCTGATTGCAATATTCTCGTCCATCGGCACTAGACCAATTTTTCTGTTGTTTTGGGTACCCTGTGTCCGTATTTGAAACCTCAAGATTTTCACGACAATCGAGAGTCGCCAATGTGTCGAAGATGGACATTATGGTTCGAAAATAATCGACCACGGGTCAATTGCACTAAAAATTCCTAAAAGCTACCCGGTAGGCTAAGTCACACTAAAATCGCACCAGGTTGAAATTAACCGTGAATTTAAACCCGATTTCAGAAATTGAAGATTTTGTCATGTCACAAGTCATTTTAGGAACGTCAACTCATCTTCCGAAGACTTTTCCGCAAACCAAGATTTTTGGTTAAAATTCAAAGTTAGGCCGTTTTTTATTGGGAAAATCAGAGGGCCATTTTTTGGTTACATCTTTGGGATTTGAGTTGGTTCAATTGATGAGGAAAAATGTGGATTGTGATGTGGGCACCTTGGCTGAATTGTTTGAGCTTCGATTGGATTAATTTGAGTAAGAATTGAATGAATTTAATGTGCAAATGTCCAAAATTCGTAGGCCAAGGGGGAGGGAACATTTGGACCACTTGGGTCGTGTGTTGAGGAAGCTTTGAGAGAGAGAAATGGATGAGGAAGAGGGCTAAGGGTGGTGGGGGCAAGCAAAGTGAGAATCGGACAAATGTGAAGCTTGGAAGCCACTTTGGGGACTCTTCAGCTCACTTCTTCTTCTTCCTTTGGCTTTGCTTTCTCCATGTTTGGTCTGTTTTGAGCTCCCAAAACCAGAAGAAACCGGCCAGCTTTCCCTTTGCTCGTCGCACGCCTGTCCGACCACCAAATCGTTGCACACCACCGCTCGCGAGCTCGTCACACCCAGCTTCTGGCCTGTGCATCCCTAGCCGTCATCCGCCCCTACTCGTAAGTCCAGCAAGTCGCCAAGCCTTGGACAAAAGCTAAAGCCAGTAGGGAGTTTTGGACTTCAAAGCCCGTTTTCAAGCTCTTATAGGCCTTGGTTGGTGTCGCCACAAGGGTGTTTGTCACCCACCTTCGCGTCCCTATCGTAGTGAACTCATCGGATCACAAAACCAGTGAGTTTACTCACTAAACTCTACTTAATGAGCTAATTATGCTTAAGGGGTGTTTAGATTAGGCTAGGTATGTTTAAGTGGTCAGATTAGCTTAATTAAAGGTTAATTAGATTAAGGATTTGATTAGTTTAGTTCGTGGATTGATTAGCCTAATTAGGAGGTTAGATTAGTGTAATCTTGATTGGGCATTTATTTAATTATTATGCCATCATTTAATTATTAATTATTTATTTATTTTCGGAACTTATGCCGGGATGACCGGTCAAAAATTTCATCTTTGATTGCGGTGGTATAGTTAGTTTTTTACAAATTGATTGTTAAATTATACAATTGAGTGATGATTGTGAAGTTTTGGTATTTAACGATAAAATACCGGGTGTTGGGTTTTGACACCGAAAGTGGTTTTTAAGTACCATAGAAGCTTGTGTGAGCAGTATTAAATGTCAGCTTGTGAGAGCATTGATCTGTCAACTTGTGTGAGCAATAGTAAACATCAGCTTGTGAAAACATATAAGTCAGCTTGTGTGGGCAATGATCTCAATGATCTATGTCAGCTTGTGTGAGCATTTATAGAAGTCAACTTGTGTGAGCATCGGTAGAAGTCAGCTTGTGTGAGTAATAGAGTGTAAATAAGCTTGTGCGAGCAGTCATTGATTGATTGATTGACCGATTGGATTAAATGGGTTGATGGACCAATGTGTGTCGGTAGTTCACGCTTGTGTGAGCGATTGAATGGAGCGAATCGATTGATTAGATCGATTGTTTGGGTTTATGAATTGTACTGACCTGTAAGAGAGAACTGAGGCGAGGTAAGTCCTCTGATTTGTGTGACTAGGCCTCTAGGTGTATTTCCTTCCTAGTCGGAGTTTAAAGGGTGATTTTGCTGAGACATTGTCTCACCCAATCGTGAGCTCAACATTTTAAGGTCCTCAGATGGCGGTTCCTCCAGAACATTTTGGGCAGCCCAGGAGAATTTCCGAGCTGGTTACTCATTTTCCTATTCCTAGGGGCCTCGGGGTCGAGGTCTATGAACTTGTGATGACCATCATCTAGGTTGATGAGGGTTTACCTCATAGGGTACCCCATCAATTTAGGGCGTGGTATCATCGCGTGCTCAATGGATTTCGAGAGGGTCCCTTACAGGATTTTGATGTCCTAGTTGCGATAATAGACGCCACTCATGGCGAGGGTACAGCTGACCCTCTTGGTGGTGCAGCGCTGGACCCAAGTCCCTAGGAGACCTCCGAGTTTTCAGTTGGGGATTCAAGTGCCTAGAGGACTTGTAGGCTTTTATGTTTGAGCAGACTCTTGACTTTAGACCAGTATTGTATATAAAATGGAGTGTTTATAAAAGCATGTTTTGGTTGTGAATGGTTTCCTCCTTTTCCTATCCCATGTTATGTTTTGTCATGGGTTATTGTTTCGCTTCCGTATGTGTGTTAAAATGAATAGGTCGGCGACGCGTCCTGGGACGTCGCAAATTTATCAACCACCGAGGGATGGGCACATGCTCGAGGAACGGGGAGTGACATCCCCGACTGAAGTGGTATCAGAGCTGGTCGATAGTTGGAGTGATAAGGTGCGATAGTTTATGGGATAGTTAGTAGGAATAGCCTTTGTTTTATGCTGATGCATATGAGTGATAGTTGTTTGGTAACTTGTTACGTGTGATCACTCAGTTTCTAATCCTGTATGGAATTGGGAACAGGTTTTGTAGACAGTCTACAAGATGAGTGATCAGGAGCAGAGGACTTCTAGAAAGAGTGATATTGGACTAGTGACTCAGGTAGGCCGCCAACTAAGGTCGGTACCCGCGGGGGTTGTGGCCGAGCGCAAGCTAAGGCTTGCGCTAGTGGAGTAGCACCACCTCCTATTGGTGTTGGGGTAATAGCCCCTAGTGAACTTAGGATCGAAGGGATCATGCAGTCGCTTGACGCGATAGGAGCACTTATAGGACAGCAAGCCTAGAATCAAGCTGCCACCACTGCTGCCGCCACTACTGCTGCCACTCAAGCTACCGTTACTGCTGTTATTGCCACTGCTGCTAAGGCTACAACCGTAGCCACACCTGCTGAAGTTCCACCTGGGAACGTGGTAGCTAGGAGGCCTATTCATAGGCTTGTGGAGCAGTTCTTGAAGTTGAACCCGCTGAGGTTCACTGGCGCAGGAGATCCCGAGGCTGCATCGCTCTGGATCCAAGACCTAGAGAAGGCCTTTGCATTTTTGATGTGCATTGAAGTATAAAAGGTTGTCCAAGCAGTATACCAGCTACAGGGTAATGCTAATACTTTGTGGAGAGCCAACAGAGGCACGATATTTCCTGAAGGCGTGGTTCCGGTGTGGAATGCCTTTCTCAGAGTCTTTAATGGCAAGTACTTTTTGAGTAGTGCCTGAGAGCAGAAGATGGAGGGATTCCAGCGCCTCCGTCAAGACATGCTGATCGTGGATCAGTATGAAGATAATTTCCCGGAGTTGTCTCATTACGCGCCAAGACTGGTGGAAGATCCAAAAGAGAAAGCTCGGAGGTTCAAGAATGGCCTTCGACTAGAGTTGAAGAATCCATTGGTGCCATTTGACCTGAAGGATTATAATGAGGTTTATAATCGAGCCCAGTTGATAGAGTGGAGCTTGAGCGAACAGACTGTTGCGTTTGGTTCAAGGTTTAGTTCGAGCAGAGACGGAAACCGATTCGGGAAGAAGACCATGACGAGAGGAAGGTATCATGTTCCGCCCAATAGGAAGGATGGAATTAGCAAGTTAGTGCCAAGTCAAAATGGTGTGTGTCGCTTGTATGGAAAGCAACATGGATCAGTCCCATGCCATTTTAGGATGGGTGCTTGCCTCGAGTGTGGCCAACAAGGTCACCTGGCCAAAGACTGTCCCAGAAAGCAGAGGGGACCATAGCAGTTATTGTTGTCGCCACCGTTGGGTCAAAATAAGGGGTTTGCACCGCAAATAGCACCACAAGGTGGACTGAACAGATCTCAGGGAATGACGTATGCTATCACGAGAAGATAGGCAGAGGATTCGCTTGATGTAATTACAGGTACGGTTTCACTGAAGGACCATGCTGCATATGCTTTATTTGACTGTGGTGCGACTCACTCGTTTATAGCTAAACATTTTATTAAGCTGGTAAGATTGAGTCCTGAAAGCAACATGGATCAGTCCCATGCCATTTTAGGATGGGTGCTTGCCTCGAGTGTGGCCAACAAGGTCACCTGGCCAAAGACTGTCCCAGAAAGCAGAGGGGACCATAGCAGTTATTGTTGTCGCCACCGTTGGGTCAAAATAAGGGGTTTGCACCGCAAATAGCACCACAAGGTGGACTGAACAGATCTCAGGGAATGACGTATGCTATCACGAGAAGATAGGCAGAGGATTCGCTTGATGTAATTACAGGTACGGTTTCACTGAAGGACCATGCTGCATATGCTTTATTTGACTGTGGTGCGACTCACTCGTTTATAGCTAAACATTTTATTAAGCTGGTAAGATTGAGTCCTGAATTGTTAGAGTCAGTAGTTAGCATATCTACACTGTTAAAGGATAAGGTGTCAGCTGCATTGGGTTGTTCTGGTTGTAAGTTACTGATTGGTGGGCGAGAGGGGAAGATAGAATTGTTAGTCATAGCCATGAATGATTTCGATGTGATAATTGGCATAGACTTGCTCACCAAGCAAAGAGCTACGATGGACTGTTATCGCAAGGCGATTCAATTTAACCCATTAGGGGGTGAAAGTTTCGAGTTTAGTAGGAGTCGAGGAAGACCCTCGATTTCCTTAATCTTGTCGCTTGAGGCAATCCATTTATTACATGGGGGTTGCCAAGGTTACTTGGTGATTGTCGTGGATACAACAGTTGAGGAGCTAAAGATTGACGATATCGAAGTGGTGCAAGAGTTTCTAGACGTGTTTCTAAAAGAATAACCAAGCCTACCGCCAAAGAGGGAGATCGAGTTTATGATTGAGTTAGCACCCGGGACAGAGCCAATCTCTAAGGCTCCTTACCAAATGGCGTTATCTAAGTTGAAAGAACTAAAGATGCAGATGCAAGAATTGTTGGAGAAGGGATTCATACATCCCAGTGCATCACCTTGGGAAGCACAAGTTCTATTCGTGAAGAAGAAAGATGGTTCGTTGCACTTGTGCATCGACTATCGTCAACTCAATCAGGTGACAATCATGAACAAGTATCCGCTCCCGAGGATTGACTTGTTTGATAAGCTGCAAAGAGCGTCGATATTTTTAAAGATCAACTTGAGGACGGGATATCGTCAGCTAAGGATCAAGAAGGAGGACATACCAAAGTCAGCGTTTCGTACTCGATACAGCCATTATGAGTTCACTGTAATGCTGTTTGGTTTGACGAACGCCCTAGCTACTTTCATTGATCTGATGAATCGAGTGTTCAAAGAGTATGTAGATCAATTTATGATCACGTTCATCGACGATATCATAATGTACTCGAGAAGTCCGGAGGAACACGAAAGACAGTTGAGGATAGTGCTTCAGACCCTGAGGAGTCATGAGTTGTATCCCAAATTCAGTAAGTACGAGTTTTGGTTGACTCGTGTTACTTTCCTAGGTCACGTGATTTTAGGCGAAGGAATCTCCGTGGACCCCGCCAAGACTGAAGCAGTGATCAACTGGCCAAGACCGACGGTAGTGACAAAGATCATAAGCTTCTTGGGTTTAGCAGGTTACTACAGAAGGTTTGTGGAAGGGTTTTCAGCATTAGCATCGCCATTGACTCGACTACTGAAAAAGGAAGAGAAGTTTGTGTGGACAGATAAGTGCGAGCGTAGTTTCCAAGAGCTTAAGCAGAAGCTGACTACCGCACCTGTGCTGACCATTCCATCTAGTCCTGAAGGATATGAGATCTATAGTGATGTGTCGTTTAGAGGACTAGGTTGCATGTTGATGCAACATGGTAGGGTTGTTGCATACGCGTCCCGTTAGTTGAGACCTTATGAGTTGAATTATCCGACACATGACTTAGAACTCATAGCGATTATTTTCGCTCTGAAGATACGGAGACATTATTTGTGTGGAGAAAGATTACAGATCTTCACTAACCATCAAAGTCTTAAGTATCTATTCTCTTAGAAGGAGTTGAATATGAGATATCGTCGCTGGATGGAACTTCTGAAGGACTATGATTGTGATATCTTGTATCATCCTGGAAAGGCAAACAAGGTCGCAGATGCGTTGAGTCAGAAGTCTTCAGTTATGTATATGTTGGTCAAGGAATGGACTCTTACTTAAGAAAGCTTGAGATTCGGTTTTCAAATTTGAGGGAGGCCACCTTTCGAATCTTATGGCCATCCTCAAAAATGAGCTGGAGGTGCAAATCAGAATCAAGACGCTTCAGTGGACAGACTCAGAGATTTAAAAGATCCTGCAAGAGAATACCGAAAAGAAGAATGCTGACTTTCAGATTTCTGAGAACGGAACATTAAGATTCCGAGGACGATTGTGTGTACCTGATGATGCAGAGCTTAAAGAAGATATTTTATCAGAAGCTCATCATATCAGTTACAGCATTCATCCTGGTAACACAAAGATTTATCAGAATCTGCGTCAACACTATTGGTGGTCCGGTATGAAGGCAGATATCGCTAAGCATGTCACCAAGTGTCTGACGTGTCAGCAAGTGAAGGCATCACATTGTAAGCCGAGAGGACTTTTGCAACCTCTTGAGATTCTCGAGTGGAAATGGGAACACATTACCATGGACTTTGTGATAGGCTTACCAAGGAGTCAGAGGGGTAATGATTCCATTTGGGTTGTGGTCAATAGAATGACAAAGTCGGCTCATTTCATCACAGTACGAAAAGACCTTGATTTGGATAGGCACACAGAGTTGTATGTGCGTCAGATTATTCGTCTGCATGGAGTGCCGGTGATGATTACACTTGACAGAGACCTAAGGTTTACAACTGCTTTCTGGAAGAGTTTGCAGGTTGCTTTAGGAACAAAGCTGCAGTATAGTACGGATTATCATCCTCAGACGGATGGCCAGTCTGAGAGGAAGATTCAAACCCTCAAAGACATGCTGCAATTGGATTTCAAGAGAAGCTAGGAGAAACAGCTTCATCTTGTCGAGTTTGCTTACAACAACAATTATGAGCAGAGCATTCAGGCGGCTCCTTCCGAAACGTTGTATGGCAGAGCATGCAGAACGCTAGTGTGTTGGGATGAGGTCGGAGAACAGAAGATCACAGGCCCAGAGTTAGTATAACAGTTAGTGGATGCAGTTGCCATCATCAAAGATAAATTAAAGACCGCTCAAAGCTGCTAGAAAAGCTACTCCGATAAGCGTTGAAGGCCTTTGGAATTCCAAGTTGGTGATCATGTATTTCTGAAGGTGTCACCAATGAGGGGTACTTCACGCTTTGGCAAGAAGGGAAAGCTGAGTCCGAGGTACATAGGTCCCTTTGAAATTGTGGAAAGAATCGGGATCCTAGCGTATCGTCTTACATTGCCGCCAAGGTTGGCGAAGTGCATGACGTCTTTGACGTGTTAATGTTGAAGAAGTATGAGCCTGACCTGACCCACGTGCTTAATTTTGAGGAATTGGACATGGACGACATAGTATCGTACATTGAAAGCTCGGTTTAGATTGTGGATCAGAAAGAACAGGTTTTGTGCACCAAGACCATCCCGTTGGTCAAAGTGGTTTGGCAATACCACGGCACAGAAAGAGCAACTTGGGAAAGTGAAAATTCGATGAAACGACTATACCCCCACCTTTTTGTTTAAAGATTTGTAATGGTTTAAATTTCAAGAACGAAATTTTTATAAGAGGCGAAGAATTGTGACATCTTGAATTCCCAGTTCTGTTTTCAATTGAATAAGTCAGGCTTTTCATCGACGTGCCTATAGTTCTATTCTCCGAGCTGATCACTCACGAGATAACTAGTCTATCAGGTGAAGCCATTAAGGAATCTAAACACAATATACTTGAGAATTCGACCAGGATTCAGCTGCTCGACCGTGCTAGTCTACAAGGATCATTATGGCACTGTCAGAATTGATCAGAGATCAGAGGTAGATCGATTCGATTGAGATATGTGATTAGAGTGTGGATGATTCCACATGATTGCAATATTCTTGTCGATCGGTAATAGACCAATTTTTCTGTCGTTTTGAGTACCCTGCGTTCATATTTGAAATCTTGAGATTTTCACGACAACCGAGAGTCACCAATGTATTGAAGATGGACATTGTGGTTCGAAAATAATCGACCATGTGGCACCCCTCGACGGCCCCCGATCCGTTAGGGTCGCCACAGTTTGCTTACCTTTCACTTTCCCTAATAACATGTCACTCTGATACCATTTCAATTGCAGCGGGTCCATACAACCTGGGGGTTTACATTTTTTTTTTAATCGGTCCCTTGCGCAATTCATATAGCGGAAGCACATCCTTCAACTCCCTTCCCTATATTCAGAAAACGATGCACACCAACTAAACATCTTATATAAGTTAAAGCCGAACACTTTTATTTACATAAAGCAGATGGACATCTTTAGTCGGTACATCGAAATGCCATGGTTTTCTATACTTGACTATACTTCAAAAGATGACCGACATCTCCTCCAACAGTCGTATACTTAAAGTCCATCGATCAGTGTCGGTGTCCAAAAGTTCCTTCCTTTGCTATCCTCCTCCTCGCGGTCATATCCAACCACTTGATCCATCTACTGGTGGCAGTGACAACAGAGGAATCTTATCTAGTCTAAAATGCTAATCCCCAAAAGGGGTGAGTACAACCACTCAGCAGTAAAGATCCACCAAACTACTCATTGCGTCAAACAGAACAATCAAGGCATCATAACAAAGCACATATCATTCATGCATTGAAGCATAAATTACCTTGCAGCCATGCATATGTCATCATACCATATATGCATATACCATTATGCACTCATCATCAAGCATTCATGCATATATCACCATGCCATATGTGCATATACCACCATGCACTCATCATCAAGCATTCATGCATATCCATGCCATAGGTGCACATACCACCATGCAGTCATGCATATCTCACCATGCCATTGTGCATATACCACCATGATTCATATCATCCATGCTATCAAGCATACATCACCATGAGAACCATTCATGCCTTTATGATCGCATTTTCAATATCAAATAGCATTAATTTACTTTCATAAGCAGATCATGCATCATGCCATATGCATACATCCATGCACATGATTCATTTTCAATTCTTATCTTCCACAAGGATCTCATCAGTTTTTCTTTCTAGGGACCAATGTTTGCATCCCACAATTTATCGCTCGCACTCAACCTGGCATCGCAAGGAACCTCCGGCACACACCTCTGGGCATCCGGCACCCCCACATTTCGGGCATCTCGTATCCCAATTGGCATCACAAGGTATCCCCTCGACACACACCTCCGAGGTTTCCGGAATTACGTACCGCCATACCACCAGGCATTCCCCCTGGAATTACGTATCGTATACCACCGGGCATCTCGAAACTCCCGAGGACATCTGGGCATGTATCGTAATACAACCGGGCATCCGGCACCCCCACATCCCGGGCATCCCGACACTCCCGGGGCATCGTCGGCTCACACCTCCGACGGCATCCTCATTTATCACAATTCATGTTCACAATTGTGTCTCAATATTAACATGGCATATGATGTGATGGCAACAAAGTCAATTTCAGCTTTTGATTTTATATGTAATGCCATATATCATCACATATGCAGCAAGATCAATTACTATTATTTTAGAAAACAGAAAGCATTCTTTTTAATTTACATTTCCTAAAATGTAGTAATTGTCTCTAATAATTTCTAAGAATTTAGTACATCATAGACAAACTCTAAGGGCATTCATCTCGTGAAGAACACAGCACCACTAGAATTTCATACAAAACAGGATGGTCCACGCATTACAGCTTTTGGAATTTGCACAATCCAGCTAGCACGGTTTTAGAAAACATTTTCATTAGATACTCAAATGACATTCAAAAATTATGAAATTCAACTATGTGATAGCCAAGACCATCAGGTAAATACTTCATGCAGACATCGAAGTCAGATTCGTCCTAGGTAATTAAATATAAGCGGTTAAAACTTCTGTTCCTAGTACCGAAATTTCCAGATCTAACCATCTCCGAAAGACCACGATTTCACCTACCTAATCTTGTTTGTTTTCTCTAAATTTTTTATATGTTCTACCTCAAGCAGTACACTAAAACTTTCTTTAAGAGATTAAGGTGAGATTTTCACAAGAAGGTTACTTTACAGACCACGAAACCACTGAAGGTCAGCACAACGAATTCCAGATCTAGTCTCTCCAAAGAAAATCATTTCACTAACCATTGCTTGTTCATTTTGCCTAAAATTTTAGTATGTTGTTCTTCAAGGTGTTATCTACAACTTTCATGAAGAAATCGAAACAATATTCCTACTAAAAAGTCACATGCAACACACAATCTCATGGACGGTCGGACTGGTCTTTTCAGAAACAGCATGCGTGGCCAACGAATTTCTCTTCAAAGCTCCGAAATTTCATCCCAAAGACTTACCATCTACTACACATACACACAGCAATGCAAAGGGTAGGTTTTAGGACTTCACTTGCCTCAAATCAAAGGAAAACACAGCAAGAACGACGGCGGGACTGGGCGGGCTCGACGGCGTCTCCTCTTCCTCTCTTCCTCTCTTCCTCTCTTTCTCTCTTCTTTCTTTGGACGCCCCTCCCCCTCTCAAGCTCTCCATCCCTTTTCTTTCCTCCCCTTCAATGATTTGATTGCATGCAGCCGCCCAAAGGAGCCAATGGGGGCAGCCACACCTTGCTCAACCTCCATGCCACTTGGTAGCTCGCATGCAAGGCTTATGGGCTTCAAGGTTTGGGCCGGTCTTGGGCCTTCATGGGCCGATCGACCAAGGGGCTGGCGTGGGCTGGTTGGACGGTCTTTTGGGCCTAAAAATCAGCCCACCCTCTCCTATTCCTATTCCATTTAACCCTTATTTAAATAAACTCCTAATTTCAACTTATAAGCTCACAAAACTCTATAATTTAAATCAATAAAATTCTACTTATAAAGTGCACCACCAAGAATAAGATTTCTATATCAATTTGCACTTTAATAAATCCTTGGGTCACTTGAAGACACACCTCCATCCAAACAATCATCCTTTACAATGCTCAGCCTTAAATTAATTAAAATTCATTAACTCAATGGCTAATACAAAATCAAACGGCACTTCCATTACCTAATCATGGTTCGTGGCACTCCAGAGGTTGTCATGAGATTTTAGGATGCCACAGAGCACGGGTTAATTGCACTAAAAATTCCTAAAATCTACCCGGTAGGCTAAGTCACGCTAAAATCGTGCTATATTGAAATTAACCGTGAATTTTAATCCGATTTCAGAAATTGAAGGTTCTATTATGTTACAAGTCATTTTAGGAATGTCGACTCATCCTTCGAAGATTTTTTTTGCAAACCGATATTTTTCGTGAAAAAACAAAGTTATGCTGTTTTTGATGGGGAAAATCAGAGGGCCATTTTTTGTCACATCTTTGGGTTTCAAGTTGGTTCAATTGATGAGGAAAAATGTGGATTGTGATGTGGGCACCTTAGCTGAATTGTCTGAGCTTCGATTAGATTAATTTGAGTAAGAATTGAATGAATTTGATGTGCAAATGTCCAAAATTCATAGGCCATGGGGAAGGGAACATTTGGACCACTTGGGTGGTGTGTTGAGGAAGCTTTGAGAGAGAGAAATGGCTGAGGAAGAAGGCCAAGGGCGGTGGGCACAAGCAAAGTGAGAATTGGACAAGTGTCAAGCTTGGAAGCTACCTTAGGGACCCCCTCTATTCAGCTCACTTCTTCTTCTTCCTTTGGCTTTGCTTTCTCCATGTTTGGTCTGTTTTGAGCTCCCAAAAACCAGAAGAAACAGGACAGCTTTCCCCTTGCCCGTCACATGCCCATTCGACCACCGAACCGCCGCACGCCACTGCTCGCGAGCTCGTCGTGCCCAACTACTCACCCATGTGTCCCTAGCCATCGTCCACCCTTACTCGCAAGTCTAGCAGGTCACTAGGCCGCTGTCCATCGCTGTTTAGGTCTGCCATTGTCGTCACCCGTGCAAGCCGCAGCAGTTCCACCGGTCCCTTTCCTCGCCGTTTCCAACCCTTTGTCCCCTTCGATTCCAGCTTACTCGACCTTGGACAGAAGCTAAAGCCAGCAAGGAGTTTTGGACTTCAAGGCCCGTTTTCAAGCTCTTTCGGGCCTTGGTTGGTGTCGCCGCATAGGTGTTTGTTGCCCACCCTTGCATCCCCGTCATAGTGAACTCAACAGATCGCAAAACCAGTGAGTTTACTCACTAAACTCTACTTAGGAAGTTAATTATGCTTAAGGGGTGTTTAGATTAGGCTAGGTATGTTTAGGTGGTTAGATTAGCCTAATTACAAGGTTAGATTAGTGTAATCTTGATTAGGCATTTATTTAATTATTGTGCAATTATTTAATTATTATTTAATTATTTATTTTTGGAAATTATGTTGGGATGGCCGGTCGTTAGAATTTCGTGCTGATTGCATAGTGGTATGGTTAGTTTGTACAAATTGATTGTTAAATTGCACAATTGGGTGATGATTGTGAAGTTTTGATATATAAATATAAAATACTAGGTGTCGAGTTTTGACACCGAAAGTGATTTTTAAGTACTATAGTAGCTTGTGTGAGCAATATTAAATGTTAGCTTGTGAGAGCATTGATCTATCAGCTTGTGTGAGCAATAGTCAACGTCAGCTTGTGAGAACATTGATCTGTTAGCTTGTGTGAGCAATAGTCGACGTCATCTTGTGAGAGCAATTATATAAGTTAGCTTGTGTGAGCAATGATCTCAATGATCTATGTTAGCTTGTGTGAGCATTTATAGAAGTCAGCTTGCGTGAGCATCGATAGAAGTCAGCTTATGTGAGCAATAGAGTGTCAATCAGCTTGTGCAAGCAATGATTGATTGATTGATTAACCGATTGGATTAATTGGATTGATTGTGGCACCCCTCGACGGCCCCCGATTCGATTGGGGTCGCCACAGTTCGCTTACCATTCACTTGACCTAATAACATGTCACTCTAATACCATTTCAATTGCAGCGGGTCCATACAACCATGGGGGTTTACATCTTTTAGATCGGTCCCTTGCACAGTTCATATACAAAAGCACATCCAACAACTCCCTTCCCTATATTCAAAAAACGATGTACACATACTAAACATTATAAGTAAAAGTCGTACACTTTTATTTACTTAAACCATATGGACATCATTCATCGGTACATCAAAATGCCATAGTTTTCTATACTTGGCTATACTTCAAAAGATGATCGACATCTCTTCCAACAGTCGTATCCTTAAAGTCCATCGATCAGTGTCGGTGTCCAAAAGTTCCTTCCTTTACTATCCTCCTCCTCGCGGTCATATCCAACCACTTGATCCATCAACTGGTAGTAGTGGCAGCAGAGGTATTTTATCTAGTATGAAATGTTGGTCCCCAAAGGGGTGAGTACAGCCACTTAGCAGGTAAAGGACCCAATAAACCACTCAATGCATCACACAATACAATCATAACAATCATAGCATAACACATGTCATTCATGCACCCATGCATAACTTACCTTGAAGCCATGCATATGTCATCACACCACATGTACATACATCCTCATATAACCTTCACCATCATGTCATACATTTACTATCATGCCATAAGTGCACATACATCCATGCACTCACCATCATCATGTCATACATGTACCATCATGCCATAGGTACACATACATCCATGCACTCACCATCATCATGTCACACATGTACCATCATGCCATAGGTGCACATACATCCATGCACGCACCATCATGCACTCATGCATACATGTTGCCATACCATGCATAATTCAATTTCAATTTCCCAATTTTATTCTTTCATTTTGGGCTGCCACATTTCTCTTTCCCAGGACCAATGTTTGCATCCCGCATTTATCACTCGCACCCAATCCTGGCATCGCGAGAACCATCCGGCACAATACCTGCCAGGCATCTCGCATCCCAACTAGCATCACGAGGCATCCCCCTGGGCACAGACCTCCAGGGCTTCCGGAATTACGTACCGACATACCACCAGGATTCCCCCTTCCTTTGAAATTACGTACCGTATACCACCGGGCATCTTGAAACTCTCGAGGACCCTCCGGAATTATGCCACTAGGCCACCAGGCCACCAGGCATCTGGCACCCCCACTTTCCGGGCATCCCGACACTCCCGGGGCATTGTCGGCTCACACCTCCGACAGTCTTCTCATCACCACAATGCATATTCCCATATATCTCATTTTCAATTATAGCTCAATTTCAACATGGCATATGATGTGATGGCAAACAAGATCATTTTCCTCATTTGATTCTTATATGCATGTCCAATCATCATCATACATGCAGCAAGATACAATCGCTTATGACAATACAATTCATGGGGTCCATATAACATAGAATAATCCATATACCAGGTCTTTTTGAAATTTACCAAATTCCAGCTTACACAATTTCAGAAATCATGTAAATTAATTATCCATATGATCTTCAAAAAATCATACAATCAGAGCATGTAATAGACAAGACATAAAGGTAGCAATTTCATGAAGGACACATGCCCAAAAGAGCTTCACACAAGAAGATATAGCTCACACAATACAGCATGCAAAATTCGGATAAAATCAGATTGCGCAGTTCTTGAAATATTTCGATTAAAATACCCGAATGACCTCCAAAAATTATGAAGTTTTACCAGGTGATATTGAGGATCCTACGGTAGATTTTTCATGAAGACATATAGGACAGATTCGCTCTAGATAATTTACTATAGATGGTCGAAGCTCCTGTTCCTAGTACCGAACAGTGCAGTTTAGCTGTCTCCGAAAAATCAAGGTTTCACCTACTTATCTTCCATCATTTCCTCTGAAATTTTGATATGTTTTTCCTCAGGAGGTCCCCTACAACTTTCATTAAGGGATCTAAGTGAGATTCTCAAAGAATAGTCACCATATAGGTCTAAGAAGTCTCGGGTGTCCAGAACCGTATTTCCAGATTTACCATCCTCAAAAGAAAATCGTTTCACTAGGCTACACTTGCTCGTTTTACCCTAAATTTTAGTATGTTAATCATAAGGATATTATCTACAGCTTTCATGAAGAAGTTGAAGGGAAATTCTGGGTAGAAAGGAACATGCAACCAACAAAACCACCAAGAGGTCAACAAAGCAGTTCCAGATCTAGTGTCTTCGTAGGAGGAGGATTTCACCCCTTAAAACTGAGCCATTTTGTCCCAAAATTTAGTATGTTATACTTTGAGATGTTTTCTACAACTTTCGTGAAGAAGTCAAAGCCAAAATCCGACTCGAAAGCCACATTCAAGCCTCTACAAAATTCTGGATCAGGCGGCACACTCAAAAACAGAACACATTTTCAAGAACAACACACTCAAGCTTCGGTTTCTCACACCCAAAACGTCCGAGATTCACCACCATTCAAACACACAAGCAAGACACAACATGCAAGAGCAGAATATAGATCCCAACTTGCCTCCAAAATCGAACAAACAACGGCACACGGACGGCGACAAACGAGCGGACGGACAGCTCTTCCTCGCGCGATCTCTTCTTCCTTTCTCTCTTCCTCTCTTCCTCTCTTTCTCTCTTTCTCTCTTTCTCTCCTCTCTCTCGGCACCTAGACCGACCACCCCCTTCCCTTTTTGCTCTTTGATTAACAAATAAATCTCTATTTTTGCATGTAAGGGACAAGTGGAAGATGCATGGACAAGTGGTGAGTAGCCTTTTGCATGCTAGAGACACATGGAGAATCCCTCACGCCACTTGTCGATCTCCATGCAAAGGTAATGGCCTTCAATGGGCCGGGCTTGGGCCTTCTTCTTGGGCCAATCTTGGGCCAGCTTGGTCGACCACTTCATGGGCTCCTTGGGCCAGGCCTCTTGGCCCACTTTAGCCTCAACATCCTTGGGCCTAAAGTCCAAACTTAAATGGCCCAAGTTTATTTTTAATAATACATCTTAATCCTCATTTAAATAAATACCTAATTGCATAATAAAATGGCCAAAAGACTTTGTGACATTAATCCATAAAATCAAATCTATAGAGTGCATAGTCAAGAACAAAGTCTTCTTTATCAAATCATCCTATGACCAATTTAAATAGCCCATAGAAAAATATCGATAATAAGCCCATAATTCCTTCACCACTTTAGGGCATTTGATTTTTTGATTTTTTTATTTATAGAAATCAATTAACATTCTCATAATCAATTAACATTTTCATAAGGGGTTCGGTCCAAGAGATAAAATATTGTGGCCAATGATGTAATTGTCCCTATGGCCATTCAAAGACAAATATCGTTTCCCTCAAAATCAATATTTCGGGTTGAAATTCCCGGATGCCACATTGATGGACCGATGTGTGTAGATAGTTCACGCTTGTGTGAGCGATTGAATTGATTGAATCGATTGATTAGATCGATTGTTTGGGTTTATGAATTGTACTGACCTGTAGGAGGGAATTGAAGCCAGGTAAGTCCTCTGATTTGTGTGGCTAAGCCTCTAGGCATATTTCTTTCTTAGTCGGAGTTTAGGGGGTGAACTTGCTGAGACATTGTCTCACCCCGTCGTGGGCTCAACATTTTCAAGTCCTTAGATGGCGATTCCTCCGGAACGTTTTAGGCAGCCCAGGAGGATTTCCGAGCTGGTTACTCATTTTCCTGTTCATAGGGGCCTCAGGGTCGGGGTCTATGAACTTGTGATGACCACCATTTGGGTTGATGAGGGTTTACCTCAGAGGGTACCCCATCAATTTAGGGCGTGGTATCATCGTGGGCTCAATGGATTTCGAGAGGGTCCCTACAGGATTTTAATGTCCTAGTTGTGGTAATAGACGCCGCTCATGGCGAGGGTACAGCTGACCCTCCTGGTAGTGTAGTGCTGGACCCAAATCCGTAGGAGACCTCCGAGTTTTTAGTTGGGGATTCGAGTGCCTAGAGGACTTGTAGGCTTTTATGTTTGAGCAGACTTTTGACTTTATACCAGTACTGTATATAAATTGGAGTGTTTATAAAAGCATGTTTTGGTTGTGAATGGTTCGTGCTTTCCCTATCCCATGCTATGTGTTGTCAGGGGTTATTGTTTTACTTCCGCATGTGTATTAAAATGAATGGGTCAGCAACGCGTCCTAGGACATCGCAAATTTATCGACCAACGAGGGATGGGCACGTGTTCGAGGATCGGGGTGCAACACTATCCAAGTATGCACCGAGGTTGATAGAGGACTCGATGGACAAGGCAAGAAGGTTCAGAGATGGTCTAAATCTAACTGGTGCCAGAGAAAGGAGACAAGAGGTTTCTGTGGATAGGACAAAGAGGTTTCAGGATGGTTTAAAACATCTCTTAACCCAGTTGGTGCCCTTGAACCTGAAGGATAAGCAAGCCTAAGATAGTGCACTACTAGGATGGGTGACCTCCTGGGATAGTGCCTACCCATGCGCCACAAGATAAAACCGTGAGGCTTAGTATGGAATAGGCCAAAGCGGACAATATCTCTGTGAGTTAATCCCTATCGAAGCAGGACCCCTCCAGTAGATGTGTAGCTCGGGGACGAACTAGGCAAAAGCTGGTGGGCCTATAACGACCCAGTCCGATGAGGGCGGGGAGTGGTTGCTGAGGTTACAGGTTCTGAGCAAGGAGCGACTCGAGGACATGCTGCGAGCTTGCGTATTAGACTTCAAAGGAAGTTGGGAGGAATAGCTTCATTTAGTTGACTTCGCCTACAATAATAGTTATCAGCAGAGTATTAAGATGGCATCATTTGAAGCGTTATATGATAGAGCCTACAGAACTCCTGTCTATGGGACGAAGTTGGAGAGCGTAAGATTACGGGCCCTGAGTTGGTTCAATAGCCAGTTGACGCCGTCAAGGTCATCTGAGAAAGACTTAAGACCGCTCAGAGTCGCCAGAAGAGTTATGCATATAAGCAGCGAAGACCATTGGAATTCCAAGTTGGTGAACACATATTCCTCAAAGTGCCACTGATGAGAGGTACTTCGCATTTTGGCAAGCAAGGGAAGTTAAGTCCGAGGTACGTCGGTTCCATTGAGATTTTAGAGTGAATTGGGACTTTGGCATATCGTCTTGCATTGCCGCTGATACTTGCTCAAGTGCATGACGTCTTCCACGTGTCGATGTTGAGGAAGTACGAACCTGACCTAACCCACATGCTGAATTTCGAGAAATTAGACGTGGATGAGAGAGTGTCGTACGTGAAGAGACCAATGCGGATAGTGGAACAAAAACAGCAAGTGGTCTAGCAAAACCATGGAACGGAGGGAGCCATGTGGGAAAGCAAGGAATCAATGACACGTCAATACCTCCACCTTTTTGTGGAAGAATTGTAGGACGAAATTTTTATAAGAGGGGAAGAATTGTGACATCCCGAAATTTGACCCCGTTTCAAATATATGGAGTGGTTGTTTTGTCGATGCGCTTATGGTTAATTTACTCTGAGCTGGCCACTCATGAGTTAACTAATCTATTAGGTTAAGCCATTAAGGGATATAATCGTGACGGACTAGAAAATTCAATCGGAAATCGATCACTCGACCATAATAATCGGTAAGGGTCAATACGACACCGTTATAATCAATTAGTGAACGGATATAAGTCGATTCGATGGAATTGCGTGGTCCAACTGCGGGTGGCTCCGCATGATTGCGAAATTCACATCGAACGGCAACAACCCGACTTTCTATCGATATTCTACTCGAGACAAGTAATTGAAACCTTGCGAATTTTTATGACAACCAAGAGTTGTCTACGATTCGGAGATGCACAAATGTGGATCAAAAATTATCGACCACGAGTCAAATGTGCTGAAATTCTCAAAAGCTACCCGATAGGTTAAGTCGTACTAAAATCGTGTTCGGTTGATTTTAACCACGAAATTGAATTTGATTTCGGAAATCAGACGTTCGAGCATGTCGATTCATTTTTAGGACGTCATCTCATCTTTCCACGGAATTTTGTCGAGTCCGGAATTTTGCGGAAAAATCAGTTTCGAACAAAAAGGGAATTAAAGGTGAAATTCGGATGGCTGAAGAAACGGTTTATTTGGCCCCCTAAATGGTTTATTTTGGGTAAAATTAGGACTAATTCCTAATTGGATGAGCCCTTCACTTGTGGGATGAAGACTTTGGGGCATTTCATGAGTGTTTATGATATTTTGCAAGGTTTTTGATTGGTTGATACCTTGACTTCATGGTTCATTCATTTTCTCCTTTTCTCTCTTTCCCCTCTCTTTCATGTGTGAGTTTCCCTTGCTACGGCAAACCATCTCCTTCTTCTTCCTTATTTCTTTTTCCTCACGTTCATTCTCCCTTCCATTTCATTTCCCTCTTTCCCACTCCCTTTTCATTCTCTACCGCACTTACCCACTAGCCCTTCTCCATTTCCCTTCGTTCTTGCTACCACCACCACACCACCACACCCCACCACCTCACGCCTCACCAACTCACCACCACCCTTACGCCTCCACCCCAGTAGCCCTAGCACCACCGTCCACTTCACCAACCCACCAACACCTCACCTCATCCCATTTCATGCCTAGAATAATAGCCATCATAGCTGCACCTCCGCCATCCAGCCACCATCCTGACCAGCAGCACCACCCGCCAACCTCAGCTCCACCGAACCATCCTCACCTCACCCGACCAGCCCCCAGCAAGCAGCCCAAGCCAAGCCCAACTCTCTTTAGCCGTGATCTTATAGGGCTAATTCCACCACTGTTGGGCCTCCGTGCAAGACACAGTAGTTTCAAGTTTTCATCGCCATCGCGTTGCTATTGCCGTGAGCCCATCGCCATCCTAATCTGGTGAGTTAACTCCTTAATCATTGATTACGTTGTTAATTGCGCTTAGGCGGTTAGACTAGCCTTAAGATGGATTAGTGTTAATCTAGTTTGGTTAGATTAGCCTCAAGATGGATTAGTTTTGATCTAGTTTGGTTAGATTAGTACTAATGAGGATGGTTTAGCTTGGTCAAGTGGATTTCTCTGCGGATCGGTTTATTGGAGACTCGTCGTTTGCTATTTTCGTGGGTTAAAATGTACTACGATTTTCAGTTGTTTCCTTCTTGAAAAATGTTCTAAACATCCTCAAATATGACATATAGTTTACTCAAGATTTTATGGATTTACAAGAACCAGATTTTAGTTTCATTACATGCAAAGCAAAATCTGGATTGACGCTGGAACCCATGACCTTTCGGTGTTTAACGGATTTTTATCAACTCTTAGGGTTCGATTTTTGAAAAAAGTGTCTTCACTAAAGTTTTTCCTCACATCTTGAAGTTTGACATAGTTAAATTTCAGAGCAAACAGACAAGTTTTGGAATGCTGACCAAGCTGGTTTTGGAAAACATAATTTTTGGACACGGACACAGTTTTGGTAATGGTTTGAGCGAATTCCTACTCTTATTCTAGGAAGATCTGGGTCAAGGTGTCTTCATGAAAAGTGTTTTTTCAAGTGTCCTTTATAACATATTTAAATTTGAGGATTTTATGAACTTTTTTAGTTATGTTTTTGGAATTAATCTTGGAGACATGCGAGTGGTTTCGGTTTCTATCGGTAAGGGCCGGTAGTGGTCTTGTGGTTGTTCTTGGTGTCATGCTTGCTAGGAAATGCATATTTGTGATTTGGTTGATTGTTGGCATGCTGAGAACTTATGCGTGATGTTATGCAATTGAGTGCTCTATGGTAGGTTCCAATTTTTTATACAAAACTTGGTGCGATGGACTATTAAATAGAAAATAAATGAGGTGTCGGGTCCGAACACCAAAACTTATTTGCTCAATAAAACAATGAGGTTTTAAACTAGGTGCGTGCAAAGTTTGATGAATTAATTTTGAGTATGAGAGCACCTACGAATTTATTTCCAAAAGTTTTAAAGAAAAAAAAAGGGCGGGGTTACTCTAAATTGTTTCCAAAAAGAGGGGTTGGACAAAGAATTAGAAAAGAAATATGGTGTCGGGTTTGGACACCAAGTTTTATGTACTCAATAAAACCATGAGATTTCAAACTAGAGGCGTGCAAAGTTTCACGGGTTGATTTCAAATACGTGACCCCGTACGAATTTATTTTGGAAGGTTTTGAACAAAAAAAAAAGAAGAAGGGGAGTTGCAAGTGTTATCATTTGGAAAGGAATTTTTGTGTTTTGGGCTAATTGACGGAATGGGTTTGATTGATGTCGTGCTTGCATGGTCACTAAGTGGAACTCGTCATCCAACGGGAGTTTGGGGATGATGCCCGATTTTTATCGGATGTCTGGCAGGGGTCCAGATGCCGAGTCGTGGTGGAGGCCAAACCGATGATCCTTTATGGAATGCTGTATAGGTAGGGGTTCTAGACGTTGCCGTGCTCGATGGGGCGTGATGATGCCCGGTTATGCCGGATGACCGCCGACTTTTAAGTTGGTCATGGCCGATGGGTCATAATAACCGGAACACGCCTAAGTGGTTGTACTATTATGCTTGATTATGGGGAAAAATTGTGTAGCACGGCATGGGTCGTGTCATAATGGTTTTGTTTTATAATCGGGACCCATATGATTGTTTAAAGGATGAGATTGATGTGTTCCGGTTATTGATTACGCTTGTGATATTTATAATGGTATATGTGATGCACTAATATGCAGAGACATGCCGAGGTGAGGTGAGTTTTGTGTGGTGCTTGTTTAGGACCGCCTTCGAGTCAAATTTGCATCCTAACCGGGATTTAGGATTTTGACTCACTAAGATTTATCTCATCTTGCAGTGGTTAAACTATTTCAAGGATGTAGCGTGGAAATTTGCTGAGTACGGATGTGGTGGGCGGGAGATGCGACACCTTTGGCTGGCCCTATCGCTAGTGAAGTTTAGGTTGCCCTAGTCCCTGAAGGATTTTAGGAGGGTTGGTTAGAAGTTGCCAGTGTAAGGACTTGTAAACCATTAAATTTCCTAGGGACAACAGTGGTTAAATAAATAAGTTGTTTTCGGCAACTTTTGTTGTGAGTTTTTACTGTCCCCATGTTTGTTTGTTGGCCGGGATTTATTTAGTTCGTTTCCGCATGTGCTTAGTTGAAAGATAAAAAGAACGGGTCGGCGACGCGTCCTGGGACATCGCATTGTTAATCGACCACCGAGGGATGTGTGCGTGCTTGGGGTTCAGGGCGTGACAAAAGTAATCCAATAGAGAGATTTGTGCTAGTAATTTCTACAATTGTTGCACCACATTGTATTCACTGGCTTTGACAACGGCCAAAAACTCCTTGGCTTCTTCCTCAGTGACGGGCTTGGCAAGTTGCGTATATAGGTTCGCCCATACCTCATGACCAAGCCAATGTCGAGGTCGTGGGACCAAGGAACTGCATTGTTGCCTTCATATTTATAAGTCTGGGGATCTCGATAACTATATGTGCCCCTAATGTTGATGCTTGGGCTATAACTCCTTTTCCTTCAAAGACGCCTTCAGGTGGGGTGGAATCCATCTTTTCCTTCCCTGCGTTTAGTGCGGTGAACTCTTCATCCCAATCGATGACGACTTGTGACATAGTAGAGATTATGCCAGTTGGCCGACATATACAATTATTCAAACCTCCATCATTTTTGATACCCTTTCTTTCATTATTGCTAAGGGTGGTACTTCATCATCTAAATAATTCCCAACCTTTACCAACCCTCGATAGATGTCAACAGTATGTGCTTTGACATTTCTGATTTGGTTGTCTTCAAAACTGAATATTGCATTTACTTTGTCGATGTGATCGGGAGCGAATTGCTTTGGACATTTGTTTTTGTAGTTTGGAATGAGAAGGCCTGAGTATCCAACAGGTTCTAGATCCGATGCTTAAGGGTGAAGCATTTGTCAGTTGAGTGTCCCACTTCCCCCATGTAATAGTCGCATTTTTTGGATGGGTCATAGTTAGAGAAGTTTTCAGCATTGGTCGTTTCGGCTCAATCGAGAAGAGTTTCTTCTTCCAAAGGATTGCCAATACCCGTGATGGGGATCCATGAAGTGGAGTGAACTATCTCATGTTGTTGTAGCCCTGGGGCAGTTGACGGCCGATGGTCTGTTGTTGTCTCGTGCTTGTCTGAATGGTTGGGGGATGATTGGTATTTGCGGTGTAGGTTGCATTGACATCCACTGGGGGTTTTTTTTGTCTTTTTTCATGTTGAGCCTCCTACTTGCGGGTGCAGGTTCAGTGAACCAACCATCCCTCAACCCTATCTCAATATGCTCTCCTACTGAAATGAGTTGTTTAAATGATTCAGCGATTGTAGTCACCATTCGATTGCGGTACATGCAAGGGAGGGTTTTGATAAACATTTTTCTTAGCTCGAAATTGGTTGGTTCAGGACTAATTTGGGCGGCTAGATTCCTCCATCTAATGGCATACTCTTTGAATGATTCATACATTTTCTTTTCAGTACACTCAAGATCCTCACAAGATGGGGTAATGCCCATTATGAACTTGTACTACTTGAGGAATGCCTCACTCACTTCGCTCCACGTTTCGAGGAGGTTCATGTTCTTCGTGATGTACCACCTCAGAGCAAGGCCTACTATACTTGATTGGAACAACTAGATCATCAATGGTGCATTATTGATGTACTGGGTCATTCGAACCAAGTACATTTGTAAATGAGCCCTCGGGCAAGTCGTGCCATCGTACTTCTCAAACTCGGGCATTTTAATTTTTTCTGGTATTTTGACCTTGCAATAGACGAAGAGATCCATTGGAGTAGGATCTTGAAGGCCTTGCAGTTGTTTCAGCCTCTCTTCAAGCTTCTCAAGGCGATTGTCATGCTTAGTTTTAGTCAAGCTGTTAAGCTTAGCTTTCTCAGTCGTGATTTGGTGTGGGTCATCCTCCAATTCGGGCATGTTATCGTCAGTATCTCTTCATTGATCACCCCTGATGGATGACTGTGGTAACAATACCTTGATTGAGGCCGGGGGTGGGAGTAAGTTTGCCCTGGATGGAATCTATTTGTTTCAAGAGTTGTTGAAGCACATTAAAGACTTGCTTCATTTCACTTTCCACAACCATAACATAGCTCGGTATGTTCTCTTCAGCCATTCTTGCTTTCAAAATTGGCGAATGCAGCTATGCCTTCATTGCACACAATGAAAAACGTAAGCGAGGGAAGTAGATAGAACATTGACCCATGGCAAGGGTCGAGTCGTTCTTATTTATCGACAGGGGGATTACATAATGCTAAATAAGACTTTTTAAACAAGGCATAAAAGATAGAAAGATAAATAGAACAATCCTAAATATTCACATTAGAAGACTAAGTCACCCTTTTTTATATGCAATGTGAAGTTCTAGTCTTGTGAGGCCGCTTGTTCTTTCAAAGTAGCTTTGATACATGTCTCCTGCTTGTCTTCAAACTTCCTTCAAAAGATTTAAACCATCCTTGCTGAGTGACTTTATCAACTATGTCAAGGATCACCGGTTACAGCTCCTTAGGAATCCTATGGTTAAGGATGTTGAACGTGGATGCGTGATGGGCTTTTTCCTCTCCCTTTAGTTTTCTAGGTACGACAATCCTTTCGGTGTGGCATTTATTCCATGCATTATGGATTATACGAATTTTATCTAAGTAATCATAGCCTATATGAGTGAAGAGGATTGAGAACAATCCTAGTTTAAGCGGTGGCGGGATTTCTTGAAGGGCCCTGTACTAACGAGCCACCCTATATGGGTAATATGAGGTGGTTCCGGAGAGACCTAGTAGTGGGATGGGGTCATAATATTCAAGTGCAAAGCGTGCTTCTCCTGCATTGAACCATTTAGCTCGCCATAAGAATGCCTCAAGAATAGGGTTCCTTAATAAGTTAATCCCGAGAGTATTCCCTTTTTGGGGAGTATTTTTCCAAGTTTTGAAATTTTTGCAGTGGGTACTTGAATTTGTTAGTTTCAAATATTTGCATGAGGTGCCCAAATCCTTTGATATGGGAAAAAAAGCACATTTGTAAAATTTAATAATTCCCGTTACCAAATGACTTGTTAAAAACCGTGATAGACTAATCACAGGGTCGATGCCTCTCCGTGGTCTAACAAGTTCACTTCCTAGAGGCACTCCCATGGCGAGACTGTCACGCCCCGAACCCCAGGCACGTGCACATCCCTCGGTGGTTGACTAAATTGCGACGTTCCCATGACGCGTCGCCGACCCAAACGATTCATGCACATGCGAAAGCAAATTAAACAATCTCTAGACAACAAACATAGATGGGATAGGAAAGTAGGACAACAAATTTACACAAAACATATTTTATAAACAAGTCAGGTTTATATACATAACTAATCTATAAACAAGGGCCTAACTTCAAAAAGATGAGTTACTGAGCCATCTAGGCACTAGACTCCTCATGCATGGGCTCCGGGTCCACCACGACACCATCAGGAGTGTCAATATCGATCGAGTGACCTGCTTCCCACTCCCCGGTCCCAACGGGAGGCTTGTCGAAACCTTGAAGGAGACCCTCCCGACCCCCTTGAGGAAAGCCCATGAACCATGCTATGTATCGGTGAGGTACCAACTGAGGTAGGCCCTCATCGACCCATACCACGGACTCAACTAACTCTCGGGTCAAGGTGGTCCCGGAAATAGGGAAAAATGTGAACTCAAAATCCATCGTCTGTGGGACCCCGTATCGCACGTGACATGCCTCCATCTAAGGACCTAAAAATTGTAAATCACGACGAAGTGAGACAATGTCTCAGCGAGTCTACACCCTAAACCCCGATTAGAAAGAAATTCACCTAGAGGTGGCCTAAGCATACATCATACAAGCCTTACCTCACCTCAGCACCTCCCTGCACATTAGGACAACTCATATACATATCCATACAATAAATGCACTCACTAATTGGAACGCTTCACTTTAATAAATCAATCAATCACTGGGGTCTCGATTATAAGGCCAAATCGTTATACCACGTCCCATTTCGTGCCACATAATTTGGTCCCATAATCAGGCGCGGTCAAATCACTCATTCAAGCGTTCTACTTAATTACAACCCAACGGCCACGATCAACTCAACACTCGGCGGTCATCCGGCTTAACCAGGCGTCGTCTTACTTCGTTGAGCACGGCAACATCTACATCTAGACGGCATTCCCAAAGGAGCATCAGCCCAGCCTCCACTGCGACCGACATCCGTGGACGTGGGGCATTCCCGAATGAGCATCATCTAGCGTAAACGCTCGTGACGGGTTCTCATAACAGTCACACATACATCGAATCTCGGCCAAGGACATCGTGCTTTGCATTAAATGCCTCAATTTAAATAATGTGCTTGGCATATTTTCTTCATAGAAAAACACCCGGTAAAATAGTTGTACATGGACGCACAGTCAAATCGGACCATAAAATGTACCATACTCTCTTTTCAAAATTTCACTATTTTATATAGTATTTACAATATTTTTGGCATCAAAAATCGACACCCGGTATTTTTCTAATTAAATACCAAAATTACATATTTTTGAAATAATAATTCAAAATCAACACTCAGCATCAAATTGCACAAATTAGCACTTAATTGCACAAACCAACTACACCACAACGATCAGCACGAAATTCTAGCAACTAGCTATCCCGGTATAATTTCCATTAATTAATACATAATTAAATAAATTTCATTTAATTAAATAAATTGCAAAATATTTAAATTAAACCACTAAATTAAATTATCATAAGCTAAGCTAACCACCTAAGTGCACTAATTAATTTCATCTACCAAGATAACTGAATAATCTAATCATTCTAACTAATTTAATCTAGTTGACTAACTAAATCACCTAACTAATCAATTTGCCTAACCAAACTAATCCTAACTAACCTAATTACATAGACTAACTAACACTATCCCTCATTAGGCTAACTAACCCCTCACTAAGCGTAATTAGCCTCCTAATTAGGGATTAGAACGTAAACTCACCGGATTAGTGAACTAATGAGTTCACGGCGATGGCGGCGCGACGGCGGGCAAGACTCAGGTCTACAGCGACACCAAGGGAGGCTAGGAAAGGGCTAAAAACTACCAACTAAACCTCACGGATCAAGCTGGCTTTCGGTTCTAAGGAGGGGTAGAACTGGTTGGGGCTGAGGCGGTTCGGCGCAAGAATGGGCAAGGCTAGACGATGGCACGAGCAGGGGTAGATAGCGGTGGCTCATGCAGCTAGAACGGTGGAGGCAAGCTGGCGACATCAGGCCTGGCGGACACAAGTAGAGACGGCTCGCGAACTGTGGGGCTGGCGCGGGACGCGGCGGATGCACGGGCTTGGGTGCAACTGGAGGCTAGCGGTGGTTCGTGCAGTGGCTTGGACGAACAGCAGAGGGCTGGCAACTACAGGAGGCTTCGGTGAGGGCTGGTTGCTAGTTTGAAATGGAGGTTGAAGTAAGGAAGAAGAAGAAGTTGCTGAAGCTGGAATGGGGGACAAGGAGCCTCTAAAGTCTAGCCAAAATATCTATAACACTTGAGTAGGAGCCCTAAAGTCTTTAGCCATGACCAGCTGCCATTTCCCCTCCCAAGCTTCTCCAACAAGCCAAGTTTGATGGCCAAATGTTACAGCCCCCCACAAGCCAACGAATTTGGCGATTTCCAACTTCAATTTCACACCAAATGATTTCAATTTGGCCTCCAAAAATACCAACCCTAGTGCCCACACCGATTTCCATAATCTCCCTCACCATTTGATCCAACTTGAAGGCCAAAATCCACCCAAAAATGGCCCTCCGAATTTCCTTAATTTAAATTGTCCAATTTTGATTTTTCGCAAAAAGTCTAGGCTGGCCGAAAATTCTTCAAAGGATGAGTTGATGTCCCAAAAATAAATCGTCACATGCCAAAACTTTTGATTTCTGAAACCGGGTTCAATTTCATGGTTAATTTTAACCAGACGCGATTTTAGCGTGACCTAATCTACCAAGTAGCTTTTAGGAATTTTTAACGCGTTTGACTTGTGGTCAATTATTTTTTTATCCATATTGTGCATCTTTGACACCTCAGCGACTCTCGGTTATCGTGAAAATTTCAAGATTTCAATTACGGACATAGGGTACATAATCAACAGAAAAATCGATTTAGTGCCGTTCGACCCAAATTTTCCAATTAGTTGGAATCACCCACACTTTAATTACATACCTCTATCGAATCGACCTATCTGCGGTCTCTAATCGATTGTAATGGGGCCATATTAACCCTTGCAGATTAGCACGGTCGAGCAGTCGATTTCTGATCGAATTCTCAAATCGGCCGTGTTTAGATTCCTTAACGGCTTCACCTGATAGATTAGTTATCTTGTGAGTGATCAGCTTGGAGGAAAAGACTATAGGTGCATCGATGAAAAACCCATTTCATTTAGTTAGGACAGGGTCGAAAATCAAGATGTCGTAGAGACTATACTCTTCTAGAGTCGGAGTTAGTTAAAATTTGTCAAATACAAAGGTGGATGCTTCAAGGCACCAAAAATGTGGTAGCGCCTGCATGACCCCATGGTGGACATTGATTATGAGCAATGGGAGGAGATGACTAATCCTTGCTTCAACACGTTCTTGACTAAGCTGATCTAATTGATCCCACTATCTAAGGAGTTCCTCCTTGGGAGTAGGGATAAACTGAATATCGACTCTTCCCATCGCATATAAAACTAGGAGTTATATGGCCGACTTATATTGCCATGAGCCAATAAGTAAACTGAATAAAAAAAAAAGAAATTACTTTTCTTTTAAAGAAAATGGCAAGCACATAGACATGTACATGTACGTGTGGCGCCATGTCTAATTGAGAAGGTTTAGGGAAATTAAGAGGGTGTCTGCCCATCGTAGTCTTGCGTTGGCATAATACCCTCTTAACCTTTTTCTCTACCTAAAGAAATTTAGGGAAAAGAACGGTAATCTTTGCATCGCAGTCTCGCGTTCAAGACCGTATCTTTCTTAACACAATCCTAAATATCCTATGGTGGCTCACGTCCACCGGCCGGGTTATGTTTGCCACATGTAGTGCTAAAACATTTAAAACATACATAGTTGTTTATAATCATAAAACATTTTATTAAAACTAATTTATAAGCTACTTACCTACATAAAAAAGAAAAAAACCCAACTTAGTAAAATGTTTAAACAAGACAAAAAAATGTCTAAGTCCACAAAATCTCCCCAGCGGAGTCGCTAAGCTGTCGCGACCTCTTTTTTGGCGCCCAATCGCGCGGGTGCCTATGGAGGCTAATGGCTCGACTAAGTCTATTAGGCTTAGCTCGGGCTCTCTCAAGCCCACCAATTCATGACATACGGTCCAAGTTTTAAACCTGTAAGTTAATTTTAAATAGGAGTTGCCACTAATCAATTTGGGGTGGGTCGATTAGAAACCCAAGTGAAATATTGGAAGAAATAGTTCATTCATGTGCAACTAGAGAAACTAGGATCGGGGACTTGATTACACTAGTTAATCACTAATGCCCTTCCAATACCTAATCTTGTTTAAACCCAGAGGCTTTTTCGATTTTCGAGAGATTTTTCCATGCATTTGTGGAGAAAAACATTTTTGGTATTTTCCATTTTTTTAACATAAAAAAAGCATTTTTTTTTTTGGGTTTTCAATCTTTTTGAAAATATAAATATTTTTGGCTTTTTCTGATTTTCTAAACAATAAACTATTTTTTCTTTTTTATTAAATTATTATTATTATTATTATTATTATTATTATTATTATTATTATTATTATTATTATTAAAGAAAATGACTTGGGTTAGATCCCCGGGTTGGGACCAACCCGGGTCGTCCACCCATGGCCTAAACAGGCTTGGAACGTAGGCCCGCCCAAAATTCTTTTTGTTTTTCTTTTTTTTTTTTAAGCAAACCAAGCCCAAACCAATTTAGCCCATTTTTCATTAATAGAGAAGTCTGGCCCAAGAATCAGCCAGCCCACACGTGCGGGCCTAGATCGGACGGAACCCTACCCGGTTGAAGTCTTGCACCCAACCCGACTTTGTAGAACGACCCGGTTCTGACCGAACCCTACCCGAATAACGACCCACGCCTGACTCGATTCGTGACCCGGCATCCCCTTTGAAGACTTGGCTCCTTCGTGCCCTCGCTCCTGACGATCTGCTATGGAGGCGGCCGAGCTCGTCTCGGTCTGAGCTCAAGTTGTCACGACCCGATCCTCGAGCGCGTGCCCATCCCTCAGTGGTTGATAAAATTTGTAACATCCCAGGACACATCGCCGACCCTTTCATTTTAATGCGCATGTGAAAGTGAACAAATAATAATATCCCTGACAACAAATAGCATGTAATTGAAAGCAGGACAACAAATTCACAACCAAAACACGCTTTTATATACACACTGAGTTATATACAAAAGCCGACAGCCACGACCACCGAGAGTCGCCAATGTGTCGAAGAGGTTCATTGTGGCTTGAAGAAAATCAACCACGGGTCATTTGCACTAAAAATTTCTAAAAGCTACCCGATAGTCTAGGTCACGCTAAAATCGCGCTATATTGAAATTAACCGCGAATTTGAATCCGATTTCAGAAATTCAAAGTTCTGCCATGTCCTAAGTCATTTTAGGGACGTCGACTCAATCTTCGAAGATTTTTCTGCAAACCAAGACTTTTTGGGAAAAAGTCGAGATAGGATCGTTTTTGTCCAGAAAATTTAGAGGACCATTTTTAATCGCGCAATTGGGATGCAAGTGGGTTCAATTGGCGAGGAAAAATGCCAATGGTCCCCCCCACTTGCAATTGGGATGCAAGTGGTCCCCCCTTAGCCAAATGGTCTCGTCGAACACACCTCCCCCTCCTCCTTCAGCTGCTGCTTTGAACTCAACAAACCTAGAAAACCAAGCTCAGCCTCCCTTCGCCATCGCAAGCCAGCAGGAGACCGCCTGCACACCGCACCGTCTCGCGCTTGGTCCCCGTGTCCCGAGCCTTGTCCGTCGCCGTCCTTGGTCGTCCAGCGTCCCCTGGCCTTTATGGAGCTCACCACCGTACAACCTGCCAGAAGTCCCGCCTGGACTGTTGAAGCCACCAGTCCTCCTCCTTGCTATTTCCATGCCAAGTCAACCGTCAGTTCCTCCTTTCTCGGCCAAGATCAGTAGCTGAAGCCAGCAACAAGCCTAGGACTTCAAGGCTAGTTTCTGAGCCTTTCTAGACGATGCTTGCTGTCGTCATGGGCTAGTTTATCGCTCGCCTTCGCGTCCCCGTCATTTTGATCAAAGTGGATCCTTAATCAAGTGAGTTTAGTCACTAAACCTTACTTACTAGATTAATTATGCTTAAGGGTTGTTTATATTAGCTTAAGTATGGATTTGTGATAATTTAGAATGGTTATATTATCCTTAGAATGGATTAGTGTTAATCTCATTAGTGAGATTAGCACAATTATTGATGGATCAATCGAATCCAGTGGAATTTCTGCAGTTCTGATCTCGGGATCTTCGCCGTTTGCCATTTTCTTTTTTATCGAAATGGGTTACAAATTTGAGGTTCATGCCTTCTTGAGAAATGTTTTAGACATCCTCAGCTACAACATATATTTCTATTAATATTTTTAGGGATTTAAAAGAATTAGATATTAGCTCCGTCATTTTCAAACAGAACCTCGATTTTATTTGGAACGGTGACCTTTTAGGATTCTAGGGGTTTTTATCAACTCTTAGGGTTCTAATTTCAAAAGTGTTTCTCACAAAAGTTATTTTTTACATCTTCTAGTTTAACATACTCAAATTTCAGATCAAACGGACATGTTTTGGACCTCAAACCAAACTGATTTCGGAAAAAATAGACTTTCGGGAAACAGACCCAGTATGAAGTGAAGTTTGTGGAGCTCTCTCAGTATGCTCCGAGGTTAATTGAGGATCTAGAAGATAAAGCTCAAAGGTTCAGAATGGCCTTCAGCTAGAGTTGAAGCAACCACTAGTGCCGTTTGATCTAAAGGACTATCGTGAGGTGTACAATTGAGCCCAGCTATTAAAGAGAAGTCTGAACAAGCGAGCCGCCGCCTCTGAGTCGCGGTTTGAATCTGACAGAGATGGGAATAGGTTTGGGAAGAGACCAATGTATGGAGGAATGTATCCTATTTCGCTCAATAAGAAGAGTGGGATCGGTAAGTCAGCGCCAAGATAGAATGGCGTGTGTCACTTCTGCGGAAAATGACACGGACCGGCCCCATGCCGTTTAGAGATGGGTACGTGTTATGAATGTGGCCAGCATGGTCACATAGCTAGGAATTGTCCCCAAAGAACCATGGGACTGCAACAGTCACCGCCACCGCCACATATGGGTCAGAACCAAGGATTTGCACCGCAGAATGCATAGCAAGGTGGATTGAACAAGCCACCAGCTCAGATATGAATCGAGTTATGCACCGGACAGGAAGGGCTGTGTTCCCAGAACAATTTTGTCAGAGTAGCGTAACAGAATTTTGGTTAAAGTTTATAGAACCTCAGTTGTTGAAATGAAGTCATAGAAAGGAGAATCACTGGCTATAGTTGTACTTGAATATTCTGCCTATGTATAACTTTGATACCATATATAAAAAGGTTTGGCTCGATGAGTTTTTGTTATAATGAATTGTTGTCGCAATGTGATACAGTTTAACCCGTCGACAGAGGAAAATTTCGAATTTATTAGAAGTCGAGGACGACCCTCGATCCCTTTAATCTCGTCACTTGAGGCAACCCGTTTGTTAGACGGGGGTTGCCAAGGTTATTGGGCGACTATCGTGGATATGACAATTGAGGAGCACGAGAGACAGTTGCGGACAGTACTTCAAACTCTACAAGATCATAGATTGTATGCCAAGTTCAACAAGTACGGGTTTTGGTAGACTCGTATTGATTTCCTAGGTCACGCAATTTCAAGCAGAGAAATCTCCGTGGACCCAACCAAGATCGAAGCAGTTATCAGTTAGCTGAGACCGACGTCAGTGCCAGAGATCAAATTTTTTTTTTGTTTTAGTCGAATACTACAGAAGGTTCATGGAAGGGTTTTCAGCATAAGCTTTGACGTTGACTCGACTACTGAAGAAGGAAGAGAAGTTTGTGTGGATGGACAGGTGCGAGCGTAGATTCCAAGAGCTTAAGCAGAAGCTGACTATTGCACATGTGCTGACCATTCCATCTTGTCCTGGAGGATACGAGACCTATAGTGATGCGTCGTTCAGAGGACGGGGTTGCACGTTGATGCAATATAGTAGAGTTGTTGCATACGCGTCCCATCAGTTGAGACCTCATGAACTGAACTACCCAACGTATGACTTAGAACTCGCAATAATTATTTTCGCTCTGGAGATTGGAAGACATTATTTATGTGGGGAAAGGATTCCAGACAGTGGTGGACAGACTGATGAAGTTAGCTCACTTTATCGCTGTATGAAAGGATCTTGATTTGATTAGGCATGCAAAAATGTATGTGCAACAAATAATTCGTCTACATAGAGTGCCAGTGATGATTATATCAAATCCAGACCCGAGGTTCCCAATATCAGCAAAATAGTCAGATGTGCCTTTTGACACATTGCGTAGCAGAGCTTACAGAGTGCCAGGGTGTTGAGATGAAGTCAAGGAAAGAAAGATCACAGACCCAAAGTCAGTTCAGCAGTCAGTGATTGCAGTTGCCATGCTTAGAATAGATTAAAGACTGCTCAGAGCCGCCAGAAAAGTTGTATCGTTGAGCATCGAAGGCCCTTAAAGTTCCAAATTGATGATTACATCTTTCTAAATGTGTCACCAATGAGAGATACCTTGTGCTTCAGCAAGGAGGGAAAACTGAAACCGAGGTACGTAGTTCCCTTTGCGAATGCATGACGTCTTTCATGTGTCGAGGTCAATGACGTGTGAGCCTGACCTAACCCACGTGCTAAATCTTGAAGAATTCAACATGGACGACAGAGTGTCGTACGTGCAAAGCCCGGTTCAGCTTGTGGTTCAAAAAGATCATATTATGTGTATCAAGAAGGTCCCCTTGGTCAAAGTGGTTTGACAATACCACGGGACTGAAGAAGCAACACGGGAAAGTGAAACCCAATGAGACGACGATACCCCCACCTTTCATCAAGATTGGTAAATGTTTAAATTTCGAGGACGAAATTTTTATAAGATTGTGACATCCTAGATTTTCAATCTCGTTTTCAATTGAATAAATCAAGCATTTCATTCGCACACATGTAATGCTATTTTCAGAGCCGATCGCTCGTGAGATAACTAGATTATCTAAGGAAATCATTAAAAAATTTTAACGCAATAGACTTGAGGATTCGACCAGGAATCGGCTACTCGACCGTGCTCATCTGCAGAGATCATTTCGGCACAGTAAGATCGATTAGAAATCAGAGATAGGTCAGTTCGACTAAGATGTACGATTAAACGTGGGTAATTCCATCAAATTGCAAAATTCTCGTCGAGTGGCACTAGACTGATTTTTCTGTCGTTTTCGTACCCTGTGTCCGTATTTGAAACCTCGAGAGTTTCATGACCATCGAAAGTCGCCAATGTGTTGAAGAGGTTCATTGTGGGTCGAAGAAAATCGATCACAGGTTATTTGCACTAAAAATTTCTAAAAGCTACCCGGTAGCCTAGGTCACGCTAAAATTGCTCCAGATTGAAATTAACCGCGAATTTGAATCAGATTTCAGAAATTGAAAGTTCTGTCATGTCTCAAGTCATTTTAGGGACGTCGACTCAATCTTCGAAGATTTTTCTGCAAACCGAGACTTTTTGGGAAAAAGTCGAGATAAGGTCGTTTTTGTCCAGAAATTTTAGAGGACCGTTTTTAATCGCCCAATTGGGATGCAAGTGGGTTCAATTGGTGAGGAAAAATGCCAATTTGGAAAAATGCCAATTTGATTACGAGTATGATGGTTGGATTTTTAGAGGCCAAATTGGGTTGATTCAAGAGCCATTTAAGTCCAAATTGAACCAATTGCCTCCAAAATTCGTATGCTCCCTTGGACCAAACCTTTTGGACCACTTCAAGCTTCTAGAAGATGGCACTTTGGTCTGGAAATTGGTTGAGCAAGACAGCTGGTGGTGGGGACCAATTTTGGGGAACAAAGAGATAAAAAGAGAGGACCAAGGTGGTCCCCCCTTAGCCAAATGGTCCCCCCTCTTCTTTTTCCTCCCCCTTCCTCTCTTGCCCCCCCCCCCCCACCACCGTCAAACACACCTCCCCCTCCTCCTTCATCTGCTACTTTGAACTCAACAAACCCAGAAAACCAAGCTCAGCCTCCCTTCGTCGTCGCAAGCAAACCCGAGACCACTTGCACACCACACCGTCACGCGCTTGGTCCCCACGTCCCGAGCCTTGTCAATTGCCGTCCTTGGTCATCCAGCATCCCCTGGCCTTCATGGAGCTCGCCGGAGCTCAGCTCGCCACCGTACAGCCTGCCGAAAGTCCCGCTTGGACCGATGAAGCCGCAGATCCTCCTCCTTGTTGTTTCCGCGCCAAGTCAGTAGTCGATTCCTCCTTTCTCGGCAAAGATCATTAGCTAAAGCTAGCAGCAAGCCTATGACTTCAGGGCCCATTTCCGAGCCTTTCTAGACCTCGCTTGGTGTCACCGTGGGCTAGTTTATCACTTGCCTTCGCGTCCCCATCGTTTTGATTCGAGCGGATCCTTAATCAAGTGAGTTTACTCACTAAACTTTACTTAGTAGGTTAATTATGCTTAAGGGTTGTTTAGATTAGCTTAAGTATGGATTAGTGATAATCTCGAATGGTTAGATTAGCCTTATGATGGATTAGTGTTAATCTAATTAGTGAGATTAGCACAATTGTAGATGGATTAGTCGAATCCAATGGAATTTCTGCAGTTATGATCTATGGACCCTCACCGTTTTCCATTTTTGTAGATCGAAATGGGTTATGAATTTGAGGTTGATGTCTTCTTAAGAAATGTTTTAGAAATGCTCAACTACCACATATATTTCTCTCAAGATTTTTAGGGATTTAAAAGAAGGAGATATCATCTCTGTCATTTTCAAACAGAACCTCGGTTTTCTCTGGAACTAGTGACCTTTTAGGATTCTAGGGGTTTTCAACTCTTAGGGTTCGAATTTCAAAATAGTTTCTACATAAAAGTTGTTTTTCACATCTTCTATTTTAACATACTCAAATTTCAAATCAAACAGAGACATGTTTTGGACCTCGAACCAAACGGATTTCATAAAATAGATTTTCTGGAAACAGACCCAGTTTTTTGTACTGGATTCAGCGATTTACTAAGCCAAATCTAGAAGGATCTGGGTTAAGGTGTCTTCATAAAAAATGTTATCTTTTACAACATATTCAAATTTGGGAATTTTTCGAACTCGTTTGATTAGGTTTCTAGATCTAAACTCGGAGATGTGCGAGTTGGTCTATTCTGCCAGTTAGGGCCGGTTATGATTTTGCGGTGGTTCTTAGTGCAAGTTTGCTGTTTTGTGCATAATTGATGATATATGGTTGGTTTGTGACATGCTTAGAGATTATGCTTGATGATCGTGCGAAAGTTAAGAGAACATGTCCCCGCAATGTGTCGGTGAACATTAAAAGTTAACAGAACCCCTCCTCGGCGTGTGTCGGTGGACATTAAAAGTTAAGAGAACCCGTCCCTGGTGTGTGTCAATGGACATTAAAAGTTAAGAGAACCAATCCCCGGCATGTGTCGGTGAACATTAAAAGTTAAGAGAACCTATCCCCAGCGTGTGTCGGTGGATATCACCCTTCCCCGGTATGTGTCGGTGGATATTATCTTCCCTGGCATGTGTCAGTGGATATTACTCTTCCCCAGCGAGTGTCGGTGGATATTACCCTTCCCCGACGTGTGTCGGTGGATAGTACCCTTCTCCAATGTGTGTCGATGGATATTACCCTTCCCCGGTGTGTGTCAAGTAAAACTACTTGTGTGGGTAGTAATAATTAATTAATTGGAAAGCATGTTGAGTTGAATTGATGGACCAACGTGTGTCGGTAATTCATGCTTCGATGTGTATCGATAGCTCTTGCTTGTGTGCAGTGATTAAATTGTGATTCTTGCTCGTGTGAGCAGTGATTGATTTAGACGTTCCAAATGGTGTGTGAATTTGCTATATACACATAATTGTGATATGAATTGTACTGACCTGCAGGGAGGATCTAAGACAAGCTAAGTCTCTATGATTGTATGATTGTGTGATTAGGATGCCCTCGGTGTATTACCCTCCTAATCGAGGTTTAGAGCGTGAATTCGCTCAGATTTATATCTCACCCCGCCGTGGGTTTCATTTTTCAGGACCGTAGAGTGGCGAATCTGGAGCCGAGCCGAGGTGATCTAAAGTGTAGGTCAGACAGAATAGTTCCTTTTGAAGTCTTGTGATGGTAGACTTTTGTATATGACTCAATTGGTCTATATCAGCATGTTTGGTTTTTGAATCTGATGTCCTGCTTTTCTATCTCAAGAAGATTATTGTCAAGGTATTTGTTATTTGCTTCCGCATGTGCAATAAAATGAAAAGGTCGGCGACTCATCCTAGAAAGTTGCAAAATTTTTATCGACCACTGAGGGATGGGCACGCGCTCGAGGATCGAGGCTTGACACTTCGAGTCTCCCCTGAAGTCTCTCCGAGGAAGTTCAACATGCTCGTTCGCTCGCTACCAACGGAGATCACAACCCATCTATTTATAGGCGAGGAGGGTCCGGTTGACAGAGAAGCCTTAGCCACCGATCCACGACTCACCGACCGAATTCTCTCGGCCGAACCAATGTCCCATCCCTTCTTCTTCACCGAGGCGTGCTGGGCATTAAAGGCGAGCATTAATGGCGCTTGAGAAACATCCCCTTCGTTGTTGACCAAATCCCCCTCTCGACCATAGGTCCTGTGACATCCTAAAATTCGAGCCCTCTGAGGGATGAATGAATGTGAATTTCATCAATGCATTGTTGGTTGATCTCACTCGGAATTGATCACTCCTAAAATAATGACCTTGAGGGGAAAGGCTAATGAGGACAGAACTCGTACGACTAAAGAACTTGACCTGGGAAAATGACTTGACCGTGAGACTTGCGTGAGGACGATCCTGTAGATAGGCAGGCCAATTATAAGGACGACTAGAAGTCGATTTGTAGACAGAACATAATGGAACGACAGATGATTCCATTTACCATTATCGAACCCGCGAACGACCCTATGTCGATCCTCAGTAATCGTGTACTTTGAAATAAGAATCTATCCTCCACAATTTCATGTAGTCACGGACATCCAAGCATCAAGATGTCTTGAACGTGGTTTGGCACGAGTCAATCACGTGTGAATCCTCAAAGCCACCTGTCAGTCTGAGTTGTAACCAAAATGGCATTAGGGCGAAATTGGCATGGCAAGAGAACTTAGGATTGGTCTTCGGATTGTCAGGAATGTCTAGGATGGATTTGGATGAAGCTACATCAAACAATCGACAGAGTCAGTTAAGCCGAGTAGTTGAAAAAGGGGTTCTCGGACAAAGGAAGCAAACCCGTGAGGACGTGGGCCGGGTCAAGCCAATGTGGGCCTTAGGCCCAAGTTGGAATAGCCATCAAATGGGCCTAAGTCAAGCAAATGAGCCCATTGGGCCAAACCAACTATTCATCTTCGAAGCCCATGGACCAATTCTTGGCCATTTCAAGCCTAACCAATTCTCAAGCCCATTCCTATTCATGGCAAGCCCAATCCTTAGGCCCATCCACCAATTTCAACCCAAGGACAGAATGGTAATTGTGCAATGTGAAATGACCAAATTGCCCCTAGTTGTAGGGAGAAAAAGGGTAGAGAAGAGAGAGAAGATGATGTCATCATGCATGGGAAATTGAAGTAGCCATTTAATGGCCTTAATGAGATGTGCTCTCAGCCCTCACATCACTCTCTCTCTCCCCTCATTTGGCTCTCTCTCGACGGAGCTCTCTCTCCCTCATTCTCTCTTCCAGTTTCTGTTCCAGCAGACCCTCCTCCAAAGATCCGAGTTGATTATTGGCTTCTCGGACGAATCAGCCTTCGTGCCACTTACCATTGTCTTCAGGAGATCCAGACCGTCAGCCTAGACCCAGCCATTTGTCGATCGAAGCCGCCGTTTGACCCGCTGACCGGCCAGAAGCCAGCAACAGTCCGGCCGCCTAGAACAGTTCTGCTCCAGCTAACCTTTCGTCAAAGATCCAAGTTAAAAATTGCCTTCCCAGATGAATTAGCTTACGCTCCACCCACCATCGCGAATAAGACATCCAGATCGTTCCAATGAGCCCCGCCTCTTGCCGGAACGATGCTCTAGCGTCCCGTACGGCGGCGCGAAGCCACTAATCGCTGGACCACCCAGTTCCGCCCAATTCCGCCTATTTCGCAATTTTGGCCCGTTTTCTCCGGTTTCGACCGAGCTTTCACCTAGCCCAGCTACTAGCCACTCCCCCTTGACCCCCCGGTGCCATCGGTTGCCGGCCATCCCCTTCGTCGGAGCTCCGGCCAAGCCGTTCAACTCAGTTTCTCCTCTAGCATGGCTATTTTTCAGTGTTTTCAGTGGGAGTCTGAACTGTGGTTGCTGTGTTGAGCTTGGGACCACCTTGGATCATTGTTGTAGAAGTCCCAGTGCGTAGCCACCATCGTCGCCGCCGCGTCGGTGCCTCCGGCCCGCTTAACGGGTGAGTTTAGCTCCTAATCCTTCGATTAGTGCCTAAACTTGCTTAGGGTTGGTTTAGTTAGGATTAATTATGGTTTAAGAGGTTACTTAAGTTTTCTTAGCCCTAAGATAGGTGTTTGAAAAAGGATGGTTTCTGTTTTCATGGTTCGAATTTGACAAGTAACCACACACGTGGCAATTTTCTTGAATGATTTTAAAGTGAAGAAAAGACGGTGGGATTACTATTTTAATGAATGGTATTGAGTGAAATACAAGGTATCCTGGGCTGAATTTGAATTGTCATGTGTGGTTAAAAGAAAACCGTCCTAAGCTTTTGAGCTGGGGCAAGAGCTGGACTTGCCCCTATAAGGGAGGCCCTTTACAATGGGCTAGACTTGCCCCTATATGGGAGGCCCCTTATAAAGGGCTTGGGTCGCAATTGATTCTAGGCCTATACTCCTTCGGGAACGCTGTCGACGTAGTGACGAAGCCGCTCTCCAAGGTGGGGAGGCGATGCCTGGCATTAATGTCAGTAGATAGCCGAACTGCGAGTAGGTTATGCTCTTAAGTGGCAATGAATAATAATTGGAACGCATGTTAATTGTATTTGTTGGTTATGTGAAAGTGTTTGCATTCTAGTTGTTTAAGTTCTTATTGCTACATGTGATTGAGTGATATGAACTGCACTAATGTGAATGAACGCATGAGAATCATGGTATCAATGGTTCCAGTCATGCATGAGTGAAACACATTGCTTATGGCACGCACGCATGAATCGATAACGTGCAGGGTGTGGCAATGGTCAGGTGAGATCGCTTGTGATGCGACTCGTATGTGATTGATGAAATGTATCATCTAATGGCCATGTGCATTGCATGTATCATACTGAATTATAACGTGCAAGATATGGCATACCAGGTAAGATTGTATGCGAATCGACTGTTGGTTGTTGCTTGTGGTGGGATAATTCTGGATAGATACCCTGGGTTGAGTTGGTGTACTAACCAGGGCTTAGGGGTGGAACTCACTGAGATTTATATCTCGGTGGTTATTGAATAACCATTTTCAGGTCCTTAGTGTGAAGAATCTGGAGCTTGAAGCGGAAGGGTCAGCAGCATAGGTGGCTCAGTAGTTCTTTATGAGACAGACCTTTTGTATAAGCTTGAGGTGTTTATGAATGTGTGTTTTGATTTGGAATTGTTGTTCTGCTTTTCTATCCCATGTTCGTTGAGGTCAGGAGATTAGTAATTCGCTTCCGCATGTGCAATAAAATTGAAGGGTCGGCAACGAGACCTGGGAACGTCACAAAATTCTATCAACCACCGAGGGATGTGCACGTGCTCAAGGTTCGGGACGTGACAGGCCCTATGCGCTGGTTGCAGAAGCGGAGGAAGAAGACAAGAAGGAGAGGGCCGAGCCAAGAAGAAAATGAATGGGCCCTCGGGCCTATGCCGAGGGGGGGAAGAGGGAAAGGGGACTAGGTGCGAAAGCCCAAAGACTAGCGACTGCTCTTCTATCTTATTATTATTATTATTATTATTATTATTATTATTATTATTATTATTATTATTTATCTGAAAATAAGGTAAAAAAGGGAATAAAAAAGAAAACAAACTTGATGGATAAAAACTAAGACCTAATTGATGCAGAAGAAAAAAGGTATTTTTGTTAGGGTCAAATTGATCCCTAATTTTCTAAGCAAATTAATCCTAAGTATTTAGTCAAAATTTTGGTGTCAACAATAATCAAACGAGTGGTGATGGTTATTTTGTCTATATCACTTGGTATCTGCAATTTTCACGTTGGTTTTGTTGTTTTTAAAGTAATCATGATGTTCTTAGGACAAATAGTCTCATCTTCTCCCCCACAATTGACAAAAAGAGTTGAACGTAGTAGTTAAAATCATGCTTAGCTGTTCAGACATTCAGTAGAGGCTTTGTGAGAGCAACTGAATTTCCAAGAACCATCATCTCTTTTCATTAATTATTGAGACAAAAAAGGATGATCCTAAAGAAGTTAATGGTGATTTCAAAAAATTCATCACGCTATTGCGTATTTCTTATCGAATGAAACGATGGAGCTGAATCTAATGCGATTTGACAACAAGGCCAGTCAAGAAGGTCCTGGGTGTTTGAGTTAAGATACAAGTATGATGTTGTTAAGGTCAAATAGTTTAGAGTTTTGATAAAAAAACGAAAAATAAGATGATCAACCATGTGCAGATTTACAGTTTTTTGGAGTTTTGCTTAGAGTTATTAAATGAATACTATATGGAGAAGTGCACAGTGAGACATTGCATTAATGCCTACGAACTACAACTGGTTGCAGAGTTGATGAATGGAATGTTACAAAATATACCCCATAAAATCCTCTTTAATGCTAGAATTGTAGGAAATTATTGGCGGATGCAATTAGTATAGCGAGCAAGAATCCCATTGATTGCAATTGGGGGCCGAATTTATGAAGGTCAAGTAAAGTTGCTAATTATTCGGGATAAGTACACTAATGGTGCCATAAGTTGTGTACGGCGCTCACTTCGCTCACTTTGGTGCCAAAAGTTTCCGTCGGATCACTTAAATGCCAAAAAATTTGAAAAACGCTCACTTTGGTGCCAACGCCGACGAAATTGGCCGGAAATCCGACGTGGCTCGTCGGAGAGTTGAGTCAGCATCCAAACACCAAAACGACGCCATTTGGCATCTTTCCCCCAACTTTGAAACCCTAATCCCCAAATTGAGAGAGCGGGAAGGCTTGTCTTCGTGTCTTCTTCTTCCTCAAAGACCCACACCAGTAACAGCACCAGCACAAAACCAGCAACGCACCAGCAGCAGCAGCGCACCAACAGCACCTTCGACCCATCTTCTTCCTCCTCCTCCTCCGCCCTCGCCTTCGATTTTTCCTGCAACAATCTCAGTCTCTCCTCGCTCACTTGGTCGAGCAACTACAATGGTGGCTGACCGATGGTGGCCGAGCAGCGACGGTGGCCAAGCGACGGCGGGCGAACGACGATGGCCGAGCGGCAGAAACCCTAATTTCAATCCCCATGTGAGCTAAACGGCGTCGTTTCCGTGAAGCCATCCATGTAGGACGGCAAAACAACATCGTTTTCTTAAGGAGGACCGAAAACGACATCATTTAAAGGCCTATCGATTTTTTTTTTAAAAAGCCACGTATTCATTTTGGCCGGAATCTTTCGCCGGTGGCCGGAATCTTTCGCCGGTGGCACCAAAGTGATCGTTTTTCCTCCGATTTGGCACTTAAGTGATCCGACGGAAACTTTTGGCACCAAAGTGAGCGCCGTACACAACTTATGGCACCATTAGTGTACTTATCCCCTAATTATTCTATTCTTGAAATATTTTGTGTTTGAGTGAGTTATGAAAAGCTTGATGATAGGGTATGAAAGTGCGTATTTCTAAACTACCTACAAGTTGAGTAGGTTTACTAGTTGAGGTGCTCGAGATTAAATTCACATGTTGTAAGCGGAGAAGTTACAATTGACGAGTCTCCAATACTTTTGTATAGGAGTAATTGTGGTAGTATTTGTACAAATCTGAATGGGTTTGCAACTCAAGATGGAATGCAACTAGAAATCGTAGGGCAGAGGGTACTTTTGTAGTAATTCACACGGACGATTCTTGTAGCAAAGCTCCACTTGTAGAGCCAATGAAGACTAGTACAAGTTTGATTAGGTCCGAGTTTGATTTTTTGACAGTTATTAATGCAACGGTGGTTGTGTCTGCAAATTCTTGTGCAACAGTTAATGTTTGCAAGTAGAGTTGGTAGCTTGGTAAGGTCCACGGTTATGGCAAAGTTCAAGTGCAGCTTATACTCGAGAGATCTCTATGGCACTTGAGTTCATGAGGAGCTGTGGGAGAGTAATATCAGGAAGTGATTATGACTTGACTCAAACATTGAACTAAGGTAGAGATTGTAAAAATATGTTTCGAAATGGCTAAACCTGAACTGATAGTGCGCCAAAATGCACCCTGATGTGCAACTTTCGGATGTGACTTGCTAAAAGAGTCCAACACTAATTTTCCTGACAAATCAAGAAATTCGCTCTCTTCATTTGATTCAGAAGTCAGCCACAAGTATCCTAATTTAGTTGGAAATATATATTTATATTCAGTCTTGGGCTTTGGTCTTCATGCCGCTAGTACATAGTGGTGAGCCTTGCGTGTGCAATAGTTGGGCTCTAAAGGTACGGCTTATTTGTGAATTACCCTCTGAAGCAATCTAATCCGAAAGCATTGAAGGGGGAGATTTTGTGAGATTAAATGAGATTATTTTTGAGAAAATGTGACGGCCAAATATTGTGCAAGTTATTGGGTAAAATTGGGGATTGGAAGATACTGACAATGTTTGAGTTGACTCAAGTGTGGGTATAATCTCCATCATATTGCTTGATTTATGGGAGAATCCTATCTTGCTCTCTCCGTGGAGATCACATTCACGGAACTACGTCAATGCAACATCTTATTTATTTACTTTTTCTGTTTATTTTATTGATTGATAGCATATTTTTTGTAGCAACTTGATCCTATAGTAAATTCAGGGCCTACGGGACGTCTCTCACAAATAGAACACCCACGTTACTCAGAGTAAACGGCGCTTCAATATGTGGCTTCGCTGAAGAGAGTCCCAAGAGCAGAAAGTTATGTGTATATATATATATTGCAGCAAAAGACAAACCGAATTTTACTCGGAAAGAAAACTGCATGATTCGGTCAAACCCTAAAAGGCTTGACTCTTTCCTTTATTTTATCTCGCTGACTTCAGCCTAAAATATATTTCCATATAAATCCAAGTCCAAGTCCACGTTTGGACTTTTTCCTATTTCAGGCCAAACTCCCCAATACAGATTCGTAATTTTGGGGAGATGATCTTCGGATCTTCTCAATTTTGAACGTCAGCAAAAATTTCCAATTCGGAATATTCGTAATTTCGTATTGGGCTCAAACTCGAGATATATTTTAACAATTAACCAAACCAAGGTGAGGAGTTCTCCTCCTTGACTAAGTTGTTGAGCATGCATGTACGGTCGGCAATGAATCACTGCATACCCCAGCAATTCCACCCATACTTCATTCATGATCTTCCACATGGTCTCCTCAAATTTGCTCAACTCTTTTGCGAGACGACACGCATCAAACAGCACAGATTTGATTCTGTCTCCTTTCACATCAGCTGGCTTTGTATAATCATTGAGGAGACTATAGCAGGCACTTTCCTTCGTTATCTTCCTTCTGCTCTCATCAGAGAATTTTTCGATGAGGAATTTTTCCATCTCAATACAAGTGTATCGGAACCTTATATCGCCAAACCCAGTCACTGTAGACATCATACCAGGTTGTTTGATCATGAGATGAAGCATGTAATCTGACAAGACCTTACTATTTTTATTGTGGGGGACTGTTTTTTTATTATTACTGTAACAAAGTTCGGTGGCAATGTGCCACAGTAAAATGCTCTCACCGAAATCAACTTCATGGACGAATGGAAGCAACGCTTGGAAATTTTCATCCCCTGTTTTGATATTGTCCAGAGCCCATTTACCTCAAGCAGCACACATCTCTCTTATGTGATCCAGATCATTTACTGCCAATGCCTTACGTTTCAGCTTTTCAAAAATAAGTTCACCTAAATTGTTTCCGTACGGTTCTACCCGTCTAAACTCCAAGTCCCTAAGAAATTCCCTTAGACGGATGAATTTAAGGAGTTTCTCAATCCGTTCTGGCCACCCTCGCAGTCGAGAATCTATTAAATTGAACTGGTAGATAGATTTAGACCATCTACCAGGGACTCTATGCAATGGAATCAATGAATCTACCCCCATAAATCGGCAACGTTGCTGCAAAACCCATATTCTTGGACTTGTACTTGTCCAGTCATAGCAAATGAGCATGATAAGAGCTGCAAATTCCAGGCCAACAGCACCAAGGAGAAAGGTGTATGTAATCTTTACATCATATTCGTGAAAAGCATGCTTGTTCAAGACACAGAAAAGTGCAAAAGCAGTAATGACGGAAACAATTGAGATAGCTCGGAAAAGGTACCCTGCTAGACTGTGAACCACGGCAGCCTTGGTATAAAGAACATCATAAAAGAAGTTGAGCTCGACCTCAATGAGCGACAAGAAATCACTTGCGCTCATCGGCAGAAGCCGTTTCCTGCATCTGTTAAGATCAGTGAAGCTGAGGGGGAGATCTACAAGGAGCCTTTTGAAAGCTGTGAAGAAAGAAAATGCGAAAACTTTCAGTGAACTTTTGCGTATATTGAAGTGCCTTGCACTTTCTGTGAGTTCTTCGATAATTGGCTCCAGCCCAGGTTCAAGAGACGTTAACAAGGAGTCCCGGAATTTACTGAAGCTTGCGATATACAGAGCACGTGTTCTCTCTATGTATTTTGTGGTTCCACCAATAAACGTGAAGATGGTTGAGACAATCAACTTGTTACTAGGGAGCGATTGATAAAATACATAGCCCGCAGCGCCTAACTGGAATAAGAGATTAAGCAAGTGCCTACGCCATAGCTCATTGTCCTCGAGTGCAAAAGCGGTTATGGTGTCTGGTCCTCCTAGGTGAAGCAGGAGAAATGGAGCCCAAAATGCCAAAAGGTCACCATATGCATCAGCCTCAGTTTCTGAAGAACCACCAGTGAATTGGGCTTTGGCAATGAGTCCAAGGGCATAGTCAGCAACCAAGTCAGCAGCCAAGTAAGCTAACCAGGTGACCATAACGATCCACCTTTGTGAACACCTCTTTCGAATGGGTGCGAAAAATATGAGAAAAACTTGCAGAGATAAGCTCGTAAGGATCGCCCCCCGGACATTGAGTTTCATCCACATCAAATTCTTAACTTCTGCAAGAATTTGCATATTGCCCATTTTATCCTAACTCTCTTACCAGATCCTGGAAGGAAATCTTTTGGACAGCATGAGTATTACAATTAGGCAACAAGAATAGATATGCAAACTGGAGAACATAATAACAGAAAAGGGGACCATTGATTGCAAAGTCGATAATACCTTGAAATTTGTTTTAGATCAGATAGGAGCAGATGTCCTGCTTCAGGCAACCGAATGTCGAGCAATGCGTGGCTATAAAGGAGCTAGAAGCGACATGACTTGAGCTTGAGATAGCTAGTATAAGCACCTAGAGGGGGTGAATAGGTGTAAAAATAATTTCTCAAGATATGGAAGCGATATTAGGCAGACGATAGAAAGGGAGTTCTCTTTTGATTAACAAAATGAAATACGATCAAAGTAAAGTAAGGAGTAGGGAAGAGAAAATTGAACACAAGGTTTATAGTGGTTCGGCTTATTCCAAGCCTACGTCCACTCTTCTGCACTGACAGCCCACCGGCTGGATTTCACTATGAACAAAAGAGATGTTACAGCAAAGTTCTCCCTTGATTCCATAGTGTAGATACTCTATCACACTTCATCAAGGATTCTCACGAATATAGACTCTCTTTTGTACAAGATTTCGCTCAACAAATGAATTGACTAAGAACAAGGAGCTTCAAACTTTGGAATTCTTCTATCGCACACACACTCGAACAACTGGAACGTCTTCCTTATATACTCCTTTATGCCATCATACCCGTTAGCACTTATCAAAGGAATTCCTCCAATCTACCAATTGGACGGAATCAATTAGGAAGATCATTCGAGCTATTAAAGGAACATGTCGATAGCCCATCAATCCTGTTCGCCCATACAATCAGGATCTCGGTTTCCATAAGTAGAACCTTCCAAGTATACTTTGTCAATCATTGGATCCTTAATCTTCGAATCAATCATGATCAAATAAAGGATTCCGTTATGTCATATCCAGCCAAGAGATCTTCTCCAGTTGATAAAGTCACATCCTTTATGAAACATCTAGTTCTGGATAGCCTTTCTTCAACGGATTAGAAACTGTCAATGAGGATAGACTTTGAGTCTTCAGTCTGGTTGTCCGGAGGTCTTCAGACTTTAAATAGCAGAGTCTGCAAGTCTTCAGACTAGACTGATGGAAACGTTTTGTCAGCTTCAAAATACTTCACAAAGATTTCTCCAACAATCTCCCCCTTTTTTGATGGTGACAAAACTTTCCTGCAGATTTGGATAACTTTGACCTACAAAATATTACTCAAACAAATATGGATATCTTATAAAGATAAATGGCTTAATTAATGATAACGCTCGAATCTGCAACCACAGAAATTAGGTTAGTCTTGCATGTGATAAAGCCATCCATTAGATATTAATAGTTAATATAAGCAGTCAAGTCCAAATCTAAATTCAGTCCACATCCAAACGCAAAAGTAAAGTCAAACAACAAAACAATCTTCAAACATCAAAACAATCCAAAAGTTGTAAAGATTCAAAGTTTTCAAATCTCACATCTCTCCCCCTTTTTGTCAGCATAAAAAAGGTTGAGATGAAAATGGAGTAGAGTCAAGAATGCTTGAGAACACGAACAAGCTAGAAATCTCCCATTGACTGAACAATGCCTTTCAGCCTTTTCAAGTCTTCCTTTAGTTGTGCAACATCCTCACCCTTAGTATTAGCCTGAATCTGAACAGAAAGGGCTTGGATCTGATCATTCAAGGAACCCGAAGAAGCTTGACCTGCATTCTGCAAGTTCTGAACTTCGCATCCCAAAGCATATATATGACCTCGCATTTCCGAGAGAATATCCAGAATTCTGTGAAAATCTGCTGAATTATCGGTCTGCGTACTGGCTTCAGCACAATCTGATGGAGTAAAGGCAGACGATGACAGATCAGCATAATCACGCAGATTTGGCGAGGAAACATCATGTCATTTCTCAGGAAATTGAGAGGCATAAATGTCCTCTAGATCTGCTGGAGAGCGACTGACTCCCTCACTGGTAGCAGGATATGAGGACATTCCTCTTCTCTCTTGGTCTCCCCCTGTTTCCATGCCTTCAGGTGGAGAAGAGTGTTTCTCATGTTCTCCTTTCTCTTGATCTCTTTTCTCTTCTTCTTCTTTTTCAACTCTTTCCTTCTCAGCATCTCTTTCTTCTTCTTCTCTCTCCTCTGTTTCTTTTTCCTCTGCTTCTTTCTCTTCTCTTTCTCTAGTCCTCTGTTCTGAGTCTTTCTCTGGAACAGAACGACTCAGATTCTTCAATGCCATTGCAGAAATGGTGATGTTTTCCTCATCATCTTCATCCTCAACGATGAGAGCTCTTCTTTTCTTGGATGGAGCAACTATGGGCTCCTTCCCTTTTCTTTTTGATGCAGAAGAGATTTGATGAGTTTTGACCAGAGTCTTCTCCTTGAATTTCTCCAACGCCTTACTTAGTTCCTTCAGACACATTTTAGTCACCATTTTCAGTCCTACCACCATATGATCACACGATCAAGCACAGAGAATTTGTGGAGGCTGAATATTCTGATATCTGAACAACTTCGTCACAAGACCTGGATAAGAAAGTTAACCCATATCCTTCACCACTGCTCTATACATGTGGAACATAACAGTGTGAGGAAGAGAAAACTTTTTCCCAGTGATGATAGCATACATCAGCTTTGCCTCTGAACTTGAAACATCAGTCTTGGAAGTTGGTTTCGGTCTGAGGCAATTGATCACAATCTTGTGAAGCAGAATGTTAAACGCACTCATCCTCAAGTAGGAAATATTTTCCTCTGCTTTTCTATCCTTAACAAGTTCCAATGTAGCACGAGCAATAGAAACATTGATAGGTTAATATCTCCCTCTTTCAACCCCAATGACATCCGCCAGCATATCCATATCCACCACAAAGTCCTGATCTCGGACACTGAAAGAGAATCTATTCGCATCTAGAAAACTAAGATTCGAATAGAAATAAGTAGTCAATTCAGCATGGGCTTCTGTGGTGTCATAACAAAACTGCTCAAGTTGAAGAAAACTGAACTTTTCCCTCAAATTGACATTTACAGCATCAAGGAAATCAAAATCCACACTCCTAGGGTTTATCACCCCATGCTTCAACAATTTTGAGTATAGAACCTTATGTTCCTTCGATCTAAACAACTTTGTCATTTTTTCTCGAATTTTCGCTGCAACACCCATTCTCGGTTGAAATTGACTGTACAATTTGTCATCATCATTCCCATCTATCGGATTAAATCCCCCGACATGCGGATCACTTGGGATATTTGCAAGGGTTTCTTCAGCTAACCCTTTAGGAGCAATTCCCAAACTCTCCATTTTTCGCAAAAAGATATATTCATTCCCATATCATTTGTCCTTAAGAAACTCATCGATGTAGTTCAATGGAGTACCAGTCCTCTTTAAAGCACGATAAAGCATATAAATAAAAGAGGGCTTTTGAACTCTTACAGGATCTGCGTCTTCAATGATTTCTTCCTCTTCTTGATGACCAACACCCTGTGGACTAGTTGGTGGAGAATGACGCTGCTGAGAATGTTGTGGGCTCTACTGCTGATTTGGAGACCCTTCTTCCTCGGTGAGATCGAAGTGCGTAGGCCCCTCACTCATTCGCCGTGGTCCCCTGCTTGTGATCCTCGAAGACTTTCTTGAAGACGACATCTTTCTCAATCTTTGAAAGATTCCTTGCTTGACTTTCCCAAGAAAGATGACAACTTTTTCGAAGATTAAATAAGAGAAGAAAACAGGAATGGAAGATCGGTGCTTTTTAGGGTTTTGGAGTTAAGCAAAGAGAAACCGACTGTATATAGCTCAGTCAAAAGGAGGGAATACTAAACGTCGTAATGGAAAGTGAAAAGATGCATTTTCAAAAAATAACTGCCTTTTTCGAGAAAATAGTCATTTTAAAATAACTCCTTTTTGAAAAGGAAACATTGCAATAGTCATGTCAATTAAAGATAGCAATAATCAAACATGGTTGATGATCGTACCTTTTCAAGATGAGATTCGAGATAGAGAATAACTTACAGTCAAAGTCTTGTTTGTCTAAGTCTGAGAGTCTCTAGACTTTAACTTCTTCAAACCTTAAAATGTTGGGTCTGGAACGGATGATTTCAAATTGACTTTTCTCCAAAGGCTTTGTAAATATATCCGCCAGTTGGTTCTTTGAGTCAACAAACTGAATCGAAATTTCTCCATTTTGAACATGATCTCTAATGAAGTGATGTTGAATCTCTATATGCTTTGCTCTTGAGTGAAGAATTGGATTTTCGGTGAGATTGATTGCGCTGGTGTTGTCACATTTAATCTCCGTGCATGAGTCTTCAATTCCAAAATCTCTTAGCTATTGTTTTATCCACAGGATTTGTGAACAACAACAACTTCCAAGAGCTACATATTCTACTTCTACTGTAGAAAGAGCTACTGTACTTTGCTTCCTTAAAAACCAAGACACTGTCCTGCCTCCAAGTAGTTGACAGGTACCCGAGGTGCTCTTTCTATCAACTCTGCATCCGGCTAGGTCTGCATTTGAGTATCCAAGAAGAGTAAAGTCTCCCCTTTTAGGATACCAGAGACCAAAGCTTGAAGTCGATGCAATATATTTGATAATACGCTTTGCAGCATTTAGATGAGATTCTTTAGGATCTGCTTGAAATCTGGCACAAATGCAAACACTAAACAAAATGTCAGGTCTAGAAGCTGTAAGATAAAGATGTGAGCCAATGATACTCCTGTATAACTTTTGATCGACTTTCTTTCCTCCTTCATCTTTGTCTATCTTCAAGGAACTTGACATTGGTATATCAGCCTTTTTACAATTGTCCAGTCCAAACTTTTTGACAAGATCTTTAGCATACTTTTCTTGATGAATAAAAGTTCCTTCCTTCAGTTGTTTTACTTGAAGCCCGAGAAAGAAGGTTAACTCACCCATCATACTCATTTCAAATTCATCCTGCATAGTCTTAGAGAATTTCTTGCACAGACTTTCATTAGGGGATCCAAAAATAATATCATCGACATATATTTGAACAAGCAAAAAACTTTTGCTTTCTCTTTTAATAAACAGAGTAGTGTCTACTTTACCTTTTATAAAGCCTTTTTGAATTAAAAACTTACTCAGCCTGTCGTACCAAGCTCGAGGTGCTTGCTTTAAACCATACAAGGCCTTTTTCAGTCTGAATACTGAGTCTGGTTTCCTTGGGTCTTCAAACCCAGGTGGTTGTTCCACATAAACTTCTTCATGGATAAATCCATTCAGGAAAGCACTTTTGACGTCCATTTGGAATAACCTGAAATTCTTATAACAAGCAAATGCAAGTAATAATCGAATTGCTTCTAACATTGCTACTGGTGCGTAAGTCTCGTCATAGTCTATCCCTTCTTCTTGCGTATATCCCTTGGCCACGAGTCTTGCTTTATTTCTTATGACTTTTCCTTTCTCATCCATCTTGTTCTCGAAAACCCATTTAGCTCCAACAATAGATTTACCTTTTGGTTTAGGAGTCAACTCCCAAACATCATTAATTCTGAATTGTCTGAGTTCTTCTTACATAGTTTCAATCCAGCTTTCATCAGATAAAGCTTCTTCTATGCTTTTGGGTTCTATTTCAGAAATAAGAGCCACAGCACTAGACTCTTCGCAGCTTTTGGATCTTGTGCGAATTCCTTCATTAATGTCGCCAATAATAAGATCTTTGGGATGACTGGACTTATGCTTCCAATTACTGGTTGATTTGTCAGGTTGATGATCACTTCCTTCATTTGAATCTTCAATAACCATTTGTTGCTGGTCTTTCAGAGTCTGAGCTGCTTCTTGAGATTTAGACTTTGTAGAGTCTGGAGCAGGTTCAGATTCTTCAAGATGAGTCAAAATGGATTCATTTTGCATAGAATCTTAGAATTTAACATTCATTGATTCTTCCACAGATTGAGTCTTCTTGTTGTAGACTCTGTACGCTTTGCTTGAGGTTGAATATCCAAGAAAGATGCCTTCATCTGACTTTTCTTCAAACTTGCCAACTTGATCATTTGCATTTTTCAAAATAAAACATTTGCATCCAAACACATGAAAATATGAAACAATAGGCTTCTTTCCTTTGAATAACTCATAGGGGGTTTTTTCTAGAATAGGCCTTTGAAAAACTCTATTAATAATATAACATGCTGTAGAAATTGCTTCAGCCCAAAAACGTGAAGAGATATTGCTTTCTATTAAAAGAGTTCTAGCCATTTCTTGAAGCGACCTATTCTTTTCTTTCCACAACTCCATTTTGCTCGGAGTATATGGAGAGGAGAACAAGTGCTACAAACCAAATTCATCACAAAATTTGTAAAATCTTGATTTTTAAATTCACCTCCATGGTCTGTTCTTATACTTGAAATAACATATCCTTTTTCATTTTGAACCTTTTTAGCAAAAATTTTTCAAAGTAAGAGAAAATTTCAGACTTACTTGCCAAGAAATACACCCAAATAAATCGTGAGTAGTCATCCACAATTACTAGGCAATATTTCTTACCTCCAATGCTCTGTGTTCTGGTTGGTCCAAAAAGATCCATATGCAGAAGCTGCAGTACACGGTTAGTGGAAACTTGATTTATTGGTTTAAAGGAATTTCTTACTTGTTTTCCCAATATGCATGGTGTACACAAATCAGACTTTTGATATGATAGATTGGGTAGACCACGAACAAGCTTCTTTGCTGAAATTTTGGTTATCTGCTTCATATTGATGTGCCCAAGCTTTCTGTGCCATAAGCTTGCTTCGTCTTGGATTGAGATTAGACATTGCGATTCATCTGGTTTCACATCCAAGAGGTAGATATTTCCATGTCTTCGACCCATGAATGATTGAGTAGAATCTTTACTAATTCCTGAACATATTCCCTCTTGAAAGTTGATTTTGAAACCGGTATCACACAGCTGACTGATACTTAGCAGATTGTAGTTGAGTCCTTCTACTAAAAAAACATTGCTTATTGTGAGATTTCCAATCTTTACAGTTCCAAATCCCACAATTTTTCCTTTGTTGTTTTCCCCAAATGAGACTTTTCCACCATTTACTCGAACAAGCTTTATGAAGCAATTTGAGTCTCCTGTCATGTGTCTTGAGCATCCACCATCCAAATACCATTTTACCTTTTTCTTGATAGTGGCCTGCATTTAAAAAAGAAACTCAAACTTTCTTTGGTACCCATATTTTCTTGGGTCCATTGATGTTAGTATGATATATGGTTTTTGCCCATACTTTCTTGACAGGTTTCCAAACCATAGGACATTCTTTTTCAAAATGATCTGCACCATTGCACTTTGAACATCTGAGAGCATTGCGACCTACTGGTTTCACAAAGATCCTTTTAAAATGACTTTTGTAAGCATCTCTTGTGGGTCTTTGCTTAATTATTTCTTTCACTTTTGGAAAATCAATTAAAGGAATGGTTTCATCAGTCATTCCCAAACCAGATTTATTGAAGTAAGGTCTTTGAACAGAAAGTATTTTTTCCAGCTTCTCAGATCCTATAGAAAATCTTTTGGAAATATTTGAGATATCATTTTTCAAGAATGCATTTTTCTTTTAAAAGATTATCTTCACTTTCTTTAAGAGAAGAAACATTCTTGTCTAAACATTTCACTTTTTCTTTCAAAACATTTTCTTGTTGTTTTATAGCAAAAGTTTCCTTTTTGAGTTTGGAAATTCTTTTAAGAGAAGTCTTAAGACTAAAACACAATTCATCAATGTATTTTGAAACTTTAATAGGGATTTTGAAGTTACTCACCTCAAATTTCGTCGAACGAACTGTCTCGGAGTTTGAATCTGAATCCGATTGTGCCATTAGACATACATTGGCATAATCATCATCACTTTCTTCACACTCTGTATCACTCCAGGTTTCTGCTTTAAGTGCCTTTCGATACTTTTCAGCTTTTCCTTTCTTCTTCCTCAAAAGAGGACAGTTGGGTCTGATGTGTCCCTTTTTCTTACATTCAAAGCAGACTACATCTTTGTTTGATTCATCATCCTCAATAGACTTAGTCTGTTGCTTTTGAAAACTTTGTTTCTTTGGATTAAATCTTCTTCCTTTTCTGTTCAGCTTTCTGAATCTTCTTATCATGAGAGCAAGCTCTTCATCATCCATATCGTCTTCAGAATCTGTAACATCAGAATCATCATTGGATTTTAATGTAATGGATTTCTTACCTTTAGGGTCTTCGTCTTCATTGATTCGTTCCACTTCATAAGACTGAAGAGTCCCAATCAACTCATCAACATATAGTGGCATGATTCTTTGGGTCTCTCTGATTGAGGTCTTTATGTGATTCCAATCCTTGGAGAGTCCACACAGTAGCTTGTTTACCTTCATGGGATCAGAAATTGGTTGACCTTGATTTTCAAGACCATTCATGATTTCTGTAAAACGACTAAACATATCAGTTATAGATTCTCCTGATTTCATTTTGAAGGCTTCGTATTGATTGAGGAGAATGTTGATTCTAGTCTCTTTCACTTGATCGATTTCTTCATAAGTAATATGTAATCTATCCCAGACTTCTTTAGCTGTAACACAAGAAGATATTATGTTATATTCAGTAGGTGATAAAGCACAATATAAGGAATAAATTGCTTTTGCATCAAGAGCTTGTCTCTTGATTATCTCTTCCTGAGTCATTTCACTAGACTCAACAGTATTTTTTCCTCTCTCTGAGACAGGTGCAGCTTTAGGAATGATTCCTTTTTCTACAATGTCCCATTCCAGAGGATCCTTTGATCTTAGGAACACCTTCATCTTGTTTTTCCATATGTTGTAATCCTTTCCATCAAAGTAAGGCGGTCTAGTATTGCTTTGCCCTTCTACCAGCCCTGGAGCCAACATACTAGCCATGGATCTTTAACTCTGAAGTAAAACACTTCAAACAAAGTGAGTACACGAGCTCTGATACCAATTGAGATAGCTAGTATAAGCACCTAGAGGGGGTGAATAGGTATAAAAACAATTTCTCAAGATACGGAAGCGATATTAGGCAAACGATAGAAAGGGAGTTCTCTTTGGATTAACAAAATGAAATACGATCAAAGTAAAGCAAGGAGTAGGGAAGAGAAAATTGAACACAAGGTTTATAGTGGTTCGGCTTATTCCAAGCCTACGTCCACTCTTCCGCACTGACAACCCACCGGCTAGATTTCACTATGAACAAAAGAGATGTTACAACAAAGTTCTCCCTTGATTCCACAGTGTAGATACTCTATCACACTTCCTCAAGGATTCTCACGAATATAGACTCTCTTTTGTACAAGATTTCGCTCAACAAATGATCTGACTAAGAACAAGGAGCTTCAAACTTTGGAATTCTTCTATCGCACACACACTCGAACAACTGGAACGTCTTCCTTATATACTCCTTTATGCCATCATACCCGTTAGCACTTACCAAAGGAATTCCTCCAATCTACCCGTTGGACGGAATCAATTAGGAAGATCATTCGAGCTATTAAAGGAACATGTCGATAGCCCATCAATCCTGTTCGCCCATACAATCAGGATCTCGGTTTCCATAAGTAAAACCTTCCAAGTATACTTTGTCAATCATTGGATCCTTAATCTTCGAATCAATCATGATCAAATAAAGGATTCCATTATGTCATATCCAGCCAAGAGATCTTCTCCAGTTGATAAAGTCACATCCTTTATGAAACATCCAATTCTGGATAACCTTTCTTCAACGGATTAGAAACTGTCAATGAGGATAGACTTTGAGTCTTGAGTCTGGCTGTCCGGAGGTCTTCAGACTTTAAATAGCAGAGTCTGCAAGTCTTCAGACTAGACTGATGGAAATGTTTTGTCAGCTTCAAAACACTTCGTGAAGATTTCTCCAATAAAGCTGAGGTTAGTAGAAGCATAACTGTATTCAGCGAGAAGCTGGTGGAATGCAAATTAAATTAAGAGAATGAAAAGCAAAGCGCTTTTAACGGTTGTTCGTGACGTATATTCTATTCTTTACCTCGCTTCAGCATTTCTTCTTTCTCTTGAACCACTCTTCCCATTCAAGCATTGTCAGCGCACCTGTCACACTGCACCGCATCCCTCACGAGATGATCTACCAGTTTGAAGTCAGAGAGAGAGAGAGAGAGAGTCTTTTGTCATCTGGTGCTTATTACTTTCCATCTTTAATACTGTTTGTTTCCAATTTTAGCTTTAGCCTCATTCACATTTCTCTCTTTTTCATTGTCTTGCTAGCTCTCATCTTCCTAACGAAGTAGAAGAAGTACTAAAGCCAAGGCTTAATTTAAACAGGAGGCCTCACAAGTACTCTTCAGACATTGACAAGTTTTAGTTGGGTTTTTAAAAGTCTCTGACCCATATATAATCCATATAAATAAAATATGAGTCCAAAAATGGGTCCATGACCCATTTTGATACCTCTATTGACAACTTAGAATTATAAAGCATCACATAGTTAACGGCAAAAGAACACCTCAAGTGCCAAAACTTGGCACAAGGGGACACTTAAGTGCCAAAAGTTACAAAAGTGACATTGAAGTGCCACATTTTTTGAAAATGGGACGCTTGAATGCCACCTCCAGCGAACCCCGCCGAAAATCCTACCTGGCAATTAAATATTACTATTACTCGCCTACATGGCTTGCTGGAGAGTTGACTCAACTTTAATTCACCAAAAGCGATGTCGTTTCCATAGTTGGTAAAAATGAAGCCCTTAAATTGGCCAAAACAATGTAGTCTCCCCAATTGCCCCAAAACTAAAACCCTAAATCGAGAAAAATCCCCATTGAAGCGCTCGAACCCTAATCCTAAACCCTAATTCAATTTGCCTCAGATTCCACAGTCGAATGTTGAAAATGGAAAGCAAGACTTTTAGCAGTTGCTCAAATTCCTCTCATCAAAGCGAAGGAGAAGGCGAGTGTTTATGTTTTTGTGGGTTAATGAGTGCAAGAAGTAAAAGAGCTAGTATAAACACCTATAGGGGGTGAATTGGTGTAAAAACAAATTGATCATTAAATACAGTAAAAATTGTTTTCTTCAAACTAAGTCTCATTGACACCGGACTTATGATATAGGTTCAGACTCAAATATAATGTTTTGAAAATAGCAAAACTTAGAAAAATATCACAACAACTGAATTAAAGGAGTTAGAGGAAGAGAAAAATGAATACAAGATTTATAGCGGTTGGGCTTAGATCAAGCCTACATCCGTTGTCCCACAGTGACAGCCTTCTGGCTAGATTTTACAATGAATCAAAAGAGAATTACAACGATGTGAGTTTGATCGCTCAGTGAAGAGTTTCTTTTTTCTCTCACTAAGTCACTTATTTGTGTTTCTCTCTCTTGAGTACAAATATGAGCATTATCAATGAAGAACAAGTGATTTGAGATGTTTCAGACTTTAGAATTTTAATTCTCACTCTCTCTCAAATGAATCGAATGACTTCCTTAAATACTCCTCCATGCCTTCATGACCGATGGCACTATCCAGAGGAATTCTTCCAATCAACCTGTTGGACAGAATCAATCAAGGAAATCTTGTAGCCATTTGAAGATTCAGGTGAAAATCCGATGATTCTGGCCGCCCATACAATCAGAATCTAGGCTTCCATAAGTAGATACTTTCCAAAAAGGAACTTGTCTTCAGAATTGATTTCACCAATCCATGATTGATTTCATCAACATATTTATAAAAGGGTAGTGAAATTCTCTACCAGAATATCTTATTTGTACTAAATCCTTGTTGAAAGAACAATTATCCTGAGTCTGATTATATCTTCGTTCTTCACTTGGGTTCAGTTTGGATCTTTCTTAGAGTAGAAAGGACTTCTAATGTAAAATAGACTTTGACAACTTTCCACAAAAGTCTAATATTCCTCATAATAAGAACAGGAATAAGAGAAGGAAAGTTTTGTCATCTTCAAAATCTAATAAAAGTTTTCTCAACAATCTCCCCATTTTTTATGGTGACAAAACTTTCATGCAGATTTAATTATTATATCCTACAAAACAACACTGTAGCAGCACATGATAGTTTATAAAAAGAACAAATCATTATGAAACTAAATAACATAAAGTTTGCATCCACAAAACACATTAGTCTTAACAATTCTGCAAAAGCAATTCCAATTAAAGTTCAAACACAAGTTCCAAAGTTTGAGCACCACCAAAAAAAAAAAAAACCAATCAAGTTCAAACCAAGTTCAAACAAAATTCAAGCCACAACAAAAAATAGTCTACCAAGAACTTTAAATTTGCTCTCTCCCCATTTTTGTCATAAGCAAAAAGATAAAGTCAATTAAGCATAAAAATAGGTCGAGTTGAAGAAGATGATCAGGGCTGTTTCGGAACACGAACAAGTCGAAAATCCTCCAAAGACTACACAGTCTCCTCAAGCTTATTCAGGCACAGATGATAGACAGTCTCCACTTTTGCCACAGTCTGCGAAGCCTACTGATTCAATGTTTGAACCTAATTGTCAAGAGACTATACCTTGCTCGTAAGGAATTTCGAGGTAGAGCCTAAAGTAGCATGCAACTTCTGAATTTCAAACTCCATCGCATATTGTTGTACGTTAATCTCCAAGATGAGTTCTACTATCTGTGGATAGTTTGCTTCTAGTTCTGTTTGGGCACTAGCTTCAGCAAAATGAACCTATGGAATATCTATAAGTGATGGAATATCAACCTGAACGTGTGCAGTTTGTTTCTCCCCTTGAATTCCATTTCTTTCTCAAGACCTTCCACTGGAACTTCAGGAAAATGAGATGTGAATACATCTTCAGTATCCGGAGGGGATCTATTTTTACCATCACTAGCAGTAGGTGCCACAGTGTGATTTTTAGGGATTTAACAGAATGATATATCAGCTCCATCATTTTCAAACAAAACCTCAGTTTTCGCTGGACCTGGTGACCTTTTAGGATTGTAGGAGTTTTTATCAACTCTTAGGGTCAGAATCGAGGAATTGCACTGCAAGATGCACAGCAAGGTGGATTGAACAGGCCGCCATCTCAAAGATGAATCGAGTTATGCACCGGACAAGAAGGGCAGTGTTACTAGAACAATTTTGTCAGAGTAGCACAACAGAATTTTGGTTAAAGTTTATAGAACCTCAGTTGTTGTAATGAAGTCATAGAAAGGAGAATCACTGACTATAGTTTTACTTGAATATTCTGCCTATGTATAACTTTGATACCATATATAAAAAGGTTTGGCTCGAGGAGATTTTGTTATAATGAATTGTTGTCACAATGTGATACAGTTTAACCCGTCGACGGAGGAAAATTTTGAATTTATCAAAAGTCGAGGAAGACCCTCGATCCCTTTAATCTCGTCACTTGAGGCAACCCGTTTATTAGACGGGGGTTGCCGAGGTTATTGGATGACTGTCGTGGATATGACAGTTGAGGAGCACGAGAGATAGTTGAGGACAATACTTCAGACTCTGCGAGATCATAGATTGTACGCCAAGTTCAGCAAGTGCGGGTTTTGGTAGACTTGTATTGCTTTCCTAGGTCATGCAATTTCAGGCGAAGAAATCTCCGTGGACCCGACCAAGATCAAAGCAGTTATCAATTGGCTGAGACCGATGTCAATGCTAGAGATCAAAAGTTTTTTGGGTTTAGCCGAATACTACAGAAGGTTCATGGAAGGGTTTTCAGCATTAGCTTTGCCGTTGACTCGACTACTGAAGAAGGAAGAGAAGTTTGTGTGGATAGACAAGTGCGAGCATAGTTTCCAAGAGCTTAAGCAGAAGTTGACTACCACACCCGTGCTGACCATTCCATCTAGTCTTGGAGGATACGAGACCTATAGTGATGTGTCGTTCAGAGGACTGGGTTGCGCATTGATGCAATATAGTAGAGTTGTTGCATACGCGTCCCATCAGTTGAGACCTCATGAACTGAACTACCCGACGCATGACTTAGAACTCGCAGTAATTATTTTTGCTCTGGAGATTGGAAGACATTATTTATTTGGGGAAAAGATTCCAGATCTTCACATACCATCAAAGTCTCAAGTATCTATTCTCTCAAAATGAGTTGAATATGAGACAGTGGTGGATAGACTGATGAAGTCGACTCACTTTATCGCCTTATGAAAGGATATTGATTTGATTAGGAATGCAGAAGTGTATGTGGAACAGATAATTCGTCTACATGGAGTGCCGGTGGCAATTATATTAGATCCAGACCCGAGGTTCCAAGAATTAGTAGAACAGTCAGATGTGCCTTTTGACGCATTGTGTAGCAGAGCGTGCAAAGTGCCAGGGTGTTGAGATGAAGTCAGAGGAAGAAAGATCACAGGCCCAGAATCAGTTTAGCAATCAGTGATTGCAGTTGCCATGCTTAGAAATGGATTAAGGATCGCTCAGAGCCACCAGAAAAGTTGTATCGTTGAGCATCGAAGGCCCTTAGAGTTCCAAGTTGATGATTACATCTTTCTAAATGTGTCACCAATGAGGGATACCTTGTGCTTCAGCAAGGAGCGAAAACTGAAACTGAGGTACGTAGTTCCCTTAGAGATTCTAGAGACGGCATCAGGATCCTAGCGTATCGTCTTGCATTACTGCTAAAATAGGTGCGAATGCATGACGTCTTTCGCGTGTCGAGGTCAAGGACGTGTGAGCCTGACTTGACCCATGTGCTAAATCTTAAAGAATTCAACGTGGATGACAGAGTGTCGTACGTGGAAAGCCCGGTTCAGCTTGTGATTCAGAAAAATCAGAATATGTGTATCAAGAAGGTCCTCTTGGTCAAGGTGGTCTAACAACACCTCGGGATTGAAGAAGCAACGCGGGAAAGTGAAACCCAATGAGACGACGATACCCCTACCTTTCATCAAGATTGGTAAATGTTTAAATTTCGAGGACGAAATTTTTATAAAAGGGAAAGAGTTGTGACATCCTGGATTTTCAGTCATGTTTTCAATTGAATAAATCGGGCCTTTCATCAATGCGCTTATAGTGCTATTCTCAGAGCTGATCACTCGTGAGATAACTAGACTATCTAGGGAAGTCATTAAGAGATTTTAATGCAATAGACTTGAGGATTCGACTAGGAATTGGCTACTCGACCGTGCCCATCTTCAAAGATCATTTCGGCATAGTAAGATCGATTAGAAATCAGAAATAGGTCAGTTCGACTGAGATGTGCGATTAAACGTGGGTGATTCCATCAAATTGCAAAATTCTCGTCGATTGGCACTAGACTGATTTTTCTGTCGTTTTGGTACCCTGTGTCTGTATTTGAAATCTCGAGAGTTTCACGACCACTAAGAATCGCCAATGTGTCGAAGAGGTTGATTGTGGCTCGAAGAAAATCGACCACGGGTCATTTGCACTAAAAATTTCTAAAAGCTACCCGGTAGCCTAGGTCATGCTAAAATCGCGCGCTATTGAAATTAACCGCGAATTTGAATCCGATTTCGGAAATTTAAAGTTTTATCATGTCACAAGTCATTTTAGGACGTCGACTGAGTCTTTGAATATTTTTCGCAAACCGAGACTTTTTGATAAAAAGTTGAGATAGGGTCGTTTTTGTCCAGAAAATTCAGAGAACCGTTTTTTATCGCGCAATTGGTATGCAAGTGGGTTCAATTGGCGAGGAAAAATGCCGATTTGATTAAGGGTATGATGGTTGAATTTTTAGGGGCCAAATTGGGTTGATTCAAGAGCCATTTAAGTCTAAATTGAACCAATTGCCTCCAAAATTCGTATGCCCCCTTGGACCCAACCTTTTGGACCACTTTAAGCTTCTAGAAGATGGCACCTTGGTATGGAAATTGGCTGAGCAAGCCAGCTGGTGGTGGGGATCAATTTTGGGGAACAAAGAGATAAGAAGAGAAGACCAAGGTGGTCCCCCCCCTCTTCTCCTTCCTCCCTCCTTCCTCCCTCTCTTGCCCCCCCCCCAACCGTCGAACACACCTCCCCTTCCTCCTTCAGCTGCTGCTTTGAACTCAACAAACCTGGAAAACCAAGCTCAGCCTCCCTTCGCCATCGCAAGCCAACCGAGACTGCTTGCACGCCGCACCGTCTCGCGCTTGGTCCCCGCGTCCCGAGCCTTGTCCGTCGCCATCCTTGGTCGTCCAGTGTCCCTTAGCCTTCGTGGAGCTCACCGGAGCTCAGCTCGCCACCGTACAGCCTACCGGAAGTGCCACCTAGACCGCTGAAGCCGCCGATCCTCCTTCTTGCTATTTCCACGCCAAGTCAGCTGTCGATTCCTCCTTTCTTGGCCAAAATCAATAGTTAAAGCCAGCAGCAAGCCTAGGACTTCAGGGCCCATTTCCGAACCTTTCCGGACCTCACTTGGTGTCAATGTGGGCTAGTTTATCACTTGCCTTCGCGTCCCCGTCGTTTTGATCCGAACGGATCCTTAATCAAGTAAGTTTACTCACTAAACCTTACTTAGTAGGTTAATTATGCTTAAGAGTTGTTTAGATTAGCTTAAGTATGGATTAGTGATAATCTAGAATGGTTAGATTAGCTTTAGGATTGATTAATGTTAATCTAATTAGTGAGATTAGCACAATTGTTGATAGATTAGTCGAATCCAGTGGAATTTCTGCAGTTCTGATCTCTGGACCCTCACCGTTTTCCATTTTTGTAGATCGAAATGGGTTATCAATTTGAGGTTGATGTCTTCTTAAGAAATGTTTTAGAAATCCTTAGCTACAACATATGTTTCTCTCAAGAGTTTTAGGATTTAAAAAAGGAGATATCAGCCGTCATTTTCAAAGAACCTCGGTTTTACTGAACTCGTGACCTTTTAGGATTGTAGGGGTTTTTATCAACTTTTAGGGTTCGAATAGTTTCTTCATAAAAGTTTCTTTCACAACTTCTAGTTTAACATACTCAAATTTCAAATCAAACGGACATGTTTTGGACCTCGAACCAAACTGATTTCGGAAAACAGATTTTTTGGAAACAGACCCAGTTTTTGCTATTGGATTGAGCGATTTACTAGGCCGAATCTAGAATGATTTTGGTTAAGGTTTTTTCATTAAAAAAAATGTTCGCTTATGTGTCTCTTACAACATATTCAAATTTGGGAATTTTCTGAACTTGTTCGATTAGGTTTCTGGATTTAAACTTGGAGACGTGCGAGTGGGCCTATTCAGTCGGTTAGGGTTGGTTATGATTTTGTGGTGGTTCTTAGTGCAAGCTTGCTGGTTTGTGCATAATTTATGATATATGGTTGGTTTGTGACATGCCTAGAGATTATGCTTGATGATCGTGTGAAAGTTAAGAGAACCTGTCTCCGCCGTGTGTCGGTGGACATTAAAAGTTAAGAGAACCCGTCCCCAGTGTGTGTCGGTGGATATTAAAAGTTAAGGGAACCCGTCCCTGGCGTGTGTCAATGGATGTTAAAAGCTAAGATAACCCATCCCCAATGTGTGTCAGTGAACGTTAAAAGTTAAGAGAACCTATCCCCGGTGTGTGTCGGTGGATATTATCTTCCCCGGTGTGTGTCGATGGATATTACTCTTCCCCGGCGTGTGTCGATGGATATTACCCTTCCCCGGCGAGTGTCGGTGGATATTACCCTTCCCCGGTGTGTGTCGGTGGATATTACCCTTCCCCAGCATGTGTCGATGGATATTACTCTTCCCCGGCGTGTGTTGGGTAAAACTGCTCGTGTGGGTAGTAATAATTAATTAATTAGAACGCATGTTGAGTTGAATTGATGGACCGACGTGTGTCGGTAATTCTTGCTTCGATGTGTATTGGTAGCTCTTGCTTGTGTGTAGTGATTAAATTGTGATTCTTGCTCGTGTGAGCAGTGATTGATTTAGACGTTCCAAATGGTGTGTGAATTTGCTATATACACATAATTGTGATATGAACTGTACTAACCTGTAGGGAGGATCTGAGACAAGGTAAGTCTCTATAATTGTATGATTGTGTGATTAGGATGCCCTTGGCGTATTACCCTCCTAATCGGGGTTTCTAACGTGAATTCTCTCAGATTTATATCTCACCCCGTCGTAGGTCTCATTTTTCAGGACCGTAGAGTGGCAAATCTAGAGTCAAGTCGAGGTGATCTAAAGTGTAGGTTAGATAGAACAGTTCCTTTTGAGAGTCGGTCTTTTGAAGTCTTGTGATCGTAGACTTTTGTATATGACTCAATTGGTCTCTATCAGCATGTTTGGTTTTTGAATCTGATGTCCAGCTTTTCTATCCCGAGATGGTTACTGTCAAGGGATTTGTTATTCGCTTCCACAAATGTGATAAAATGAAAGGGTCGGCGACTCGTCCTAGGAAATTGCAAAAATTTTATTGACCATTGAGGGATGGGCACGCGCTCAAGGATCGGGGCGTGACACTTCGAGCCTCCCCTGAAGTCTCTCCAAGGAAGTTCTCCAAGCTCACTCGCTCGCTACCGATGAAGATCACAACCCATCTATTTATAGGCGAGGAGGGTTCGATCGACAGAGGAGCCTCGGCCACTGGTCCTCGGCTCGCCAACCAGATTCTCTCAACCGAACCAGTGTCCCATCCCTTCTTCTTCATCGAGGCGTGCTCGGCATTGAAGGCGGGCATTAATGGCACTTGAGAAACATCCCCTTCGTCGTTGACCTACTCCCCCTCTCGACCATAGGTCCTATGCGCTGGTTGTAGAAGCGGAGGAAGAAGACAAGAAGGAGAGGGCCGAGCCAAGAAGAAAATGAATGGGCCCTCGGGCCCGTGCAAGGGGGGGGAAGAGGGAAAGGGGGCTAGGTGTGAAAGCCTAGCACTAGCGACTGCTCTTCTATCTTATTATTATTATTATTATTATTATTATTATTATTATTATTATTATTATTATTATTATTATTATTATTATTATTTATTCGAAAATAGGGTAAAAAGGGAATAAAAAAGAAAACAAACTTGATGGATAAAAACTAAGACCTAATTGATGCAAAAGAAAAAAAAAAGGTATTTTTGTTAGGATCAAATTGATCCCTAATTTTCTACGCAAATTAATCCTAAGTATTTAGTCAAAATTTTGGTGTCAACAATAATCAAACGAGTGGTGATGGTTATTTTGTCTATATCACCTGGTATCTGCAATTTTCACGTTGTTTTTGTTGTTTTTAAAGTAATCATGAGGTTCTTAGGACAAATAGTCTCATCTTCTCCCCACACTTGACAAAAAGAGGTGAACGTAGTAGTTAAAATCATGCTTAGCTGTTCAGACATTCAGTAGAGGCTTTGTGAGGGCAACTGAATTTCCAAGAACCATCATCTCTTTTCATTAATTATTGAGACAAAAAAAAGGATGATCCTAAAGAAGTTAATGGTGATTTCAAAAAATTCATCACGCTATTGCGTATTTCTTATCGAATGAAACGATGGAGCTGAATCTAATGCGATTTGACAACAAGGCCAGTCAAGAAGGTCCTGGGTGTTTGAGTTAAGATACAAGTATGATGTTGTTAAGGTCAAATAGTTTAGAGTTTTGATAAAAACGAAAAATAAGATGATCAACCATGTGCAGATTTACAGTTTTTTGGAGTTTTGCTTAGAGCTATTAAATGAATACTATATGGAGAAGTGCACAGTGAGACATTGCATTAATGCCAACGAACTACAACTGGCTGCAGAGTTGATGAATGGAATGTTACAAAATATGCCCCATAAAATCCTCTTTAATGCTAGAATTGTAGGAAATTCTTGACGGATGCAATTAGTATAGAGAGCAAGAATCCCATTGATTGCAATTGGAGGCTGAATTTATGAAGGTCAAGTAAAGTTGCTAATTATTCTATTCTTGAAATATTTTGTGTTTGAGTGAGTTATGAAAAGCTCGATGATAGGGTATGAAAGTGCGTATTTCTAAACTATGTACAAGTTGAGTAGGTTTACTAGTTGAGGTGCTCGAGATTAAATTCACATGTTGTAAGCGGAGAAGTTACAATTGACGAGTCTCCAATACTTTTGTATAGGAGTAATTGTGGTAGTATTTGTACAAATCTGAATGGGTTTTCAACTCAAGATGGAATGCAACTAGAAATCGTAGGGCAGAGGGTACTTGTGTAGTAATTGACACAGACGATTCTTGTAGCAAAGCTCCACTTGTGGAGCCAATGAAGACTAGTACAAGTTTGATTAGGTCCGAGTTTGATTTTTTGACAGTTATTAATGCAACGGTGGTTGTGTCTGCAAATTCTTGTGCAACAGTTAATGTTTGCAAGTAGAGTTGGTAGCTTGATAAGGTCCACGGTTATGGCAAAGTTCAAGTGCAGCTTATACTCGAGAGATCTCTATGGCACTTGAGTTCATGAGGAGCTGTGGGAGAGTAATATCAGGAAGTGATTATGACTTGATTCAAACATTGAACTAAGGTAGAGATTGTAAAAATATGTTTTGAATTTGAGCCATTAAATGAAACCTGAACTGATAGTGCGCCAAAATGCACCCTGATGTGCAACTTTCGGATGTGACTTGCTAAAAGAGTCCAACACTAATTTTCCTGACAAATCAAGAAATTCGCTCTCTTCATTTGATTCAGAAGTCAGCCACAAGTATCCTAATTTAGTTGGAAATATATATTTATATTCAGTCTTGGGCTTTGGTCTTCATGCCGCTAGTACATAATACATATGGTGAGCCTTGCGTGTGCAATAGTTGGGCTCTAAAGGTACGGCTTATTTGTGAATTACCCTCTGAAGCAATCTAATCCGAAAGCATTGAAGGGGGGAGATTTTGTGAGATTAAATGAGATTATTTTGCGAGAAAATGTGACGGCCAAATATTGTGCAAGTTATTGGGTAAAATTGGGGATTGGAAGATACTGACAATGTTTGAGTTGACTCAAGTGTGGGTATAATCTCCATCATATTGCTTGATTTATGGGAGAATCCTATCTTGCTCTCTCCGTAGAGATCACATTGACGGAACTACAATGCAACATCTTATTTATTTCCTTTTTCTGTTTATTTTATTGATTGATAGCATATTTTTCGTAGCAACTTGATCCTATAGTAAATTCAGCTTGGTCGTACAAAAAGAAAAACGTTTCCTTGGGGGTGTTCACGGAAAACATGATCTGGACGAAATAAAACCGAGGTTCTTCAGTTTGGTTTTGGCTGGGGAGTAAAAAGAATAAACCAATTGGTTTGGCTTAGTTGTGGTTTACTTTTCCCCATTTAAACCAGAGCACTGCTAAATAGCCACGGACATTTGAGCGTTTGTATGGGTATATGATTATTTATATGAAGAGTATGAATTAGGCAAAGCGACTGATATTCTCTCATTTTTACTAAAAAAATGCTACTTTCTATTAACGGTACAGCACTGAACTTGTTCATAGAAGTGCACGGAATCGTAATGATATTAGAGAAATTGAGCAGCTAGAGTTTATAGGGAGGGACACTTTTAACAATGTGCAATGAGAGCAAAGAAGCAACACTCGGTTTCGAGAAGAAACGAAACAAATGTGGAAGCAAAGTGAGATTTGCAATGGAATTTGCCCGGAGGAGGCTCATCTTTTGCCGACCCATTCTGTTTCAAATCTATGCTTCCACAGGGTCCGCGACTACCTGGAATTGTTCACTCAAGCCAAGATGTGCCATCATTAACCAAACCAAGGTGAGGAGTTCTCCTCCTTGACTAAGTTGTTGAGCATGCATGTACGGTCGGCAATGAATCGCTGCATACCCCAGCAATTCCACCCATACTTCATTCATGATCTTCCACTTGGTCTCCTCAAATTTCCTCAACTCTTTTGCGAGACAACACGCAGCAAACAGCACAGATTTGATTCTGTCTCCTTTCACATCAGCTGGCTTTGTATAATCATTGAGGAGACTATAGCAGGCACTTTCCTTCGTTATCTTCCTTCTGCTCTCATCAGAGAATTTTTCACTGAGGAATTTTTCCATCTCAATACAAGTGCATCGGAACCTTATATCGCCAAACCCAGTCACTGTAGACATCATTTCAGGTTGTTTGATCATGAGATGAAGCATGTAATCTGACAAGACCTTACTATTTTTATTGTGGGGGACTGTTTTTTTATTACTACCGTAACAGAGTTCGGTGGCAATGTGCCACAGTAAAATGCTCTCACCAAAATCAACTTCATGGACGAATGGAAGCAACGCTTTGAAATTTTCATCCCCTGTTTTGATATTATCCAGAGCCCATTTACCTCGAGCAGCACACATCTCTTTTATGCGATCCGGATCATTTACTGCCAATGCCTTACGTTTCAGCTTTTCAAAAATAAGTTCACCTAAATTGTTTCCGTACGGTTCTACCCGTCTAAACTCCAAGTCCCTAAGAAATTCCCTTAGACGGATGAATTTAAGGAGTTTCTCAATTCTTTCTGGCCACCTTCTCAGTCGAGAATCTATTAAATTGAACTGGTAGATAGATTTAGACCATCTACCAGGGACTCTATGCAATGGAATCAATGAATCTACCCCCATAAATCGGCAACATTTACGCAAAACCCGAAATCTTGGACTTGCACTTGTCCAGTCAGAGCAAATGAGCATGATAAGAGCTGCAAATTCCAGGCCAACAGCACCAAGGAGCAAGGTGTATGTAATCTTTACATCATATTCGTGAAAAGCATGCTTGTTCAAGACACAGAAAAGTGCAAAAGCAGTAATGACGGAACCAATTTAGATAGCTCGGAAAAGGTACCCTGCTAGACTGTGAACCACGGCAGCCTTGGTATAAAGAACATCATAAAAGAAGTTGAGCTCGACCTCAATGAACGATGAGAAATCACTTGCGCTCATCAGCAGAAGCCGTCTCCTGCATCTGTTAAGATCAGTGAAGCTGAGGGGGAGATCTACAAGGAGCCTTTTGAAAGCTCTGAAGTAAGAAAATGCGAAATTTTTCACATTTCTTTGGGGTATAATGAAGGGCCTTGCACTTCCTGTGAGTTCTTCGATAATTGGCTCCGGCCCAGGTTCAAGAGACGTTAACAAGGAGTCCCGGAATTTACTGAAGCTTGCGATATACAGAGCACGTGTCCTCTCTATGTATTTTGTGGTTCCACCAATAAACATGAAGATGGTTGGGACAATCAACTTGTTACTGGGGAGCGATTGATAAAATACATAGCCCGCAGCGCCTAACTGGAATAAGAGATTAAGCAAGTGCCTACGCCATAGCTCATTGTCCTCGAGTGCAAAAGCGGTTATGGTGTCTGGTCCTCCTAGGTGAAGCAGGAGAAATGGAGCCCAAAATGCCAAAAGGTCACCATATGCATCAGCCTCAGTTTCTGAAGAACCACCAGTGAATTGGGCTTTGGCAATGAGTCCAAGGGCATAGTCAGCAACCAAGTCAGCAGCCAAGTAAGCTAACCAGATGACCATAACGATCCACCTTTGTGAACACCTCTTTCGAATGGGTGCGAAAAATATGAGAAAGACTTGCAGAGATAAGCTCATAAGGATCGCCCCCCGGACATTGAGTTTCATCCACAAATTCTTAACTTCTGCAAGAATTTGCATATTGCCCATTTTATCCTAACTCTCTTACAAGATCCTGGAAGGAAATCTTTTGGACAGCATGAGTATTACAATTAGGCAACAAGAATAGATAAGCAAACTGGAGAACATAATAACAGAAAAGGGGACCATTGATTGCAGAGTCGATAATACCTTGAAATTTGTTTTAGATCAGATAGGAGCAGATGTCCTGCTTCAGGCAACCGAATGTCGAGCAATGCGTGGCTATAAAGGAGCTAGAAGCGACAGGACTTGAGCTGAGGTTAGTAGAAGCATAACTGTATTCAGCGAGAAGCTGGTGGAATGCAAATTAAATTAAGAGAATGAAAAGCAAAGCGCTTTTAACTGTTGTTCGTGACGTACATTCTATTCTTTACCTCGCTTCAGCGTTTCTTCTTTCTCTTGAACCACTCTTCCCAATCAAGCATTGTCAGCGCACCTGTCACACTGCACCGCATCCCTCACGAGATGATCTACCAGTTTGAAGTCAGAGAGAGAGAGAGAGAGTCTTTTGTCATCTGGTGCTTCTTGCTTTCCAGCTTTAATACTGTTTGTTTCCAATTTTAGCTTTAGCCTCATTCACATTTCTCTCTTTTTCATTGTCTTGCTGGCTCTCATCTTCCTAACGAAGTAGAAGAAGTAGTAAAGCCAAGGCTTAATTTAAACAGGAGGCCATGTCCTGCTTCAGGCAACCGAATGTCGAGCAATGCGTGGCTATAAAGGAGCTAGAAGCGACAGGACTTGAGCTGAGGTTAGTAGAAGCATAACTGTATTCAGTGAGAAGCTGGTGGAATGCAAATTAAATTAAGAGAATGAAAAGCAAAGCGCTTTTAACTGTTGTTCGTGACGTATATTCTATTCTTTACCTCGCTTCAGTGTTTCTTCTTTCTCTTGAACCACTCTTCCCAATCAAGCATTGTCAGCGCACCTGTCACATTGCACCGCATCCCTCACGAGACGATCTACCAGTTTGAAGTCACAGAGAGAGAGAGAGAGAGTCTTTTGTCATCTGGTGCTTCTTGCTTTCCAGCTTTAATACTGTTTGTTTCCAATTTTAGCTTTAGCCTCATTCACATTTCTCTCTTTTTCATTGTCTTGCTGGCTCTCATCTTCCTAACGAAGTAGAAGAAGTAGTAAAGCCAAGGCTTAATTTAAACAGGAGGCCATGTCCTGCTTCAGGCAACCGAATGTCGAGCAATGCGTGGCTATAAAGGAGCTAGAAGCGACAGGACTTGAGCTGAGGTTAGTAGAAGCATAACTGTATTCAGCGAGAAGCTGGTGGAATGCAAATTAAATTAAGAGAATGAAAAGCAAAGCGCTTTTAACTGTTGTTCGTGACGTATATTCTATTCTTTACCTCGCTTCAGTGTTTCTTCTTTCTCTTGAACCACTCTTCCCAATCAAGCATTGTCAGCGCACCTGTCACATTGCACCGCATCCCTCACGAGATGATCTACCAGTTTGAAGTCAGAGAGAGAGAGAGAGAGAGAGTCTTTTGTCATCTGGTGCTTCTTGCTTTCCAGCTTTAATACTGTTTGTTTCCAATTTTAGCTTTAGCCTCATTCACATTTCTCTCTTTTTCATTGTCTTGCTGGCTCTCATCTTCCTAACGAAGTAGAAGAAGTAGTAAAGCCAAGGCTTAATTTAAACAGGAGGCCATGTCCTGCTTCGGGCAACCGAATGTCGAGGAATGCGTGGCTATAAAGGAGCTAGAAGCGACAGGACTTGAGCTGAGGTTAGTAGAAGCATAACTGTATTCAGCAAGAAGCTGGTGTAATGCAAATTAAATTAAGAGAATGAAAAGCAAAGCGCTTTTAGCTGTTGCTCGTGACGTATATTCTATTCTTTACCTCGCTTCAGCGTTTCTTCTTTCTCTTGAACCACTCTTCCCATTCAAGCATTGTCAGCGCACCTGTCACACAGCACCGCATCCCTCACGAGATGATCTACCAGTTTGAAGTCAGAGAGAGAGAGAGAGAGAGAGAGAGAGAGAGAGTGAGAGAGAGTCTTTTGTCATCTGGTGCTTCTTGCTTTCCAGCATTAATACCGTTTGTTTCCAATTTTAACTTTAGCCTCATTCACATTTCTCTCTTTTTCATTGTCTTGCTGGCTCTCATCTTCCTAACGAAGTAGAAGAAGTAGTAAAGCCAAGGCTTAATTTAAACAGGAGGCCATGTCCTGCTTCAGGCAACCGAATGTCGAGCAATGCGTGGCTATAAAGGAGCTAGAAGCGACAGGACTTGAGCTGAGGTTAGTAGAAGCATAACTGTATTCAGCGAGAAGCTGGTGGAATGCAAATTAAATTAAGAGAATGAAAAGCAAAGCGCTTTTAACTGTTGTTCGTGACGTATATTCTATTCTTTACCTCGCTTCAGCCTTTCTTCTTTCTCTTGAACCACTCTTCCCATTCAAGCATTGTCAGCGCACCTGTCACACTGCACCGCATCCCTCACGAGATGATATACCAGTTTGAAGTTAGAGAGAGAGAGAGAGAGAGAGAGAGAGAGAGAGAGAGAGAGAGAGAATTGGTGTAAAAACAAATTGATCATTAAATACAGTAAAAATTGTTTTCTTCAAACTAACTCTAATTGACACTAGACTTATGATATAGGTTCAAACTCAAATAAGATGTTTTGAAAATAGCGAAACTATATCACAGCAAATGAATTAAAGGAGTTAAAGGAAGAGAAAAATGAACATAAGATTTATAGTGGTTGGGCTTAGATCAAGCCTACATACACTCTCCCACAGTGATAGCCTTCTGGCTAGATTTTACAAGGAATCAAAAGAGAATTACAACGATGTGAGTTTGATCGCTCAGTGAAGAGTTTCTTTTTTCTCTCACTAAGTCACTTCTTTGTGTTTCTCTCTCTTGAGTACAAATATGAGCTTTATCGATGAAGAACAAGTGATTTGAGAAGTTTCAGACTTTAGAATTTTAATTCTCACTCTCTCTCAAATGAATCGAATGACCTCCTTAAATACTTCTCCATGCCTTTATGACCGATGGCACTATCCAGAGGAATTCTTCCAATTAACCCGTTGGACAGAATCAATAAAGGAAATCTTGTAGCCAATTAAAGATTTAGGTGAAAATCCGATGATTCTAGTCGCCCATACAATCAAAATCTTGGTTTCCATAAGTAGATGCTTTCCAAAAAGGAACTTGTCTTCAGAATTGATTTCACCAATCCGTGATTGATTTCATCAACATATTTATAAAAAGGGTAGTGAAATTCTCTACCAGAATATCTTATTTGTACTAAATCCTTGTTGAAAGAACAATTATCCCGAGTCGATTATATCTTCGTTCTTCACTTGGATTTAGTCTGGATTTTTGTTAGAGTGGAAAAGACTTCGATGTAAAATAGACTTTGACAACTTTCCACAAAAGTCTAATATTCCTCATAATAAGAATAGGAATAAGAAAAGGAAAGTTTTGTCATCTTCAAAATCTAATAAGAGTTTTCTCAACAATCTCCCCATTTTTTATGGTGACAAAACTTTCATGCAGATTTAATCATTATATCCTGCAAAACAACTTTTGTAGTAGCACATGATAGTTTATAAAAAGAAGAGATCATTATGAAACTAAATAACATAAAGTTTGCATCCACAAAACACATTAGTCTTAACATTTCTGCAAAAGCAATTCCAATTAAAGTTCAAACAAAAGTTCAAAAGTTCAAGCACCACCAAAAAAAAAAAAAAAAAAAAAAAAAAAACCAATCAAGTTCAAACCAAGTTCAAACCAAATTCAAGCCACAACAAAAAATAGTCTACCAAGAACTTTAAATTTGCTCTCTCCCCATTTTTGTCATAAACAAAAAGATAAAGTCAATTAAGCATAAAAATAGGCCGAGTTGAAGAAGATGATCATGGTTGTTTGGGAACACGAACAAGTCGAAAATCCTCCAAAGACTGCACGGTCTCCTCAAGCTTATTCAAGCACCGATGATAGATAGTCTCCACTTTTGCCACAGTCTGCGAAGCCTACTGATTCAATGTTTGAACCTGAGTGTCAAGAGACTGTACCTTGCCCGTAAGGAATTTCGAGGTAGAGCCTAAAGTAGCATGCAAATTCTGAATTTCAAACTCCATCGCATATTGTTGTACCTTAATCTCTAAGAGGAGTTCTACTATCTGTGGATAGTTTGCTTCTGGTTCTGTTTGGGCACTAGCTTCAGCAAAATGAACCTATGGAATATCTATAAGTGATGGAATATCAACCTGAACGTGTGCAGTTTGTTTCTCCCCCTAAATTGTAGTTTCTTTCTTAAGACCTTCCATTGGGACTTCAGGAAAATGAGATGTGAATACATCTTCAGCATTCGGAGGGGATCTACTGATAGCATCACTAGCAGTAAGTGCCACAATGTGAGTTTTCTCACGTTCTCCCCCTATTTTGGTGCCTTCAGGTTGAGAAGAAACTTCTTCATCTTGAACTTTTTCTTTTCCAGCACGAGTTTGCTTATCTGGTTCAGTCTCCTCAACTTCAAGAGCATCAATGTCTCTAGTGTCCTCAGTCTCATCCAGTTCTGGGTTCACACCAGCATCTCTTTCTGCGTCTTCATCCTCAGTCATTCTCTTCAAACTCTTCCGCATCACTTTTTTCTTCCTGTTCCTTTTCACTCGTTTCTTCTTCCTCCTCCTCAAAATCAGCAAAACCTTGAAGATTACGCAAGGCGATGGTAGAGATTGTCAAATCATCATCTTCCTCCTCTTCATCCTGTAGAAGAATAGATTTCTTCTTCTTTGATGTCTTCGAGACAACACTCTTTCTTTTGCATTTCTTTGCAGCAGCAGATCCTTCCTTGATTTTGCTAGTCGATTCTTTCTTAAGAAGATCTAGGGCTTTAGAGAGATCTTTCAGCCACATCTTGGAGATCATTTTCATTCCAATTTCCATAAGAGCAAGAGTTCTTAAGCGAATCTGAGATGGTGGCTGAATTTGAAAGTGTCTGAATAGTCTGGTTACCAAAGCAAAGTAAGGCAGTTGCCCTTTTCCTTTCATCATTGTTCTGTACATGTGCAAAAAGATAGTGTGTGGAAGTGAAAAAACAACTCCATTGCATATTGCCCACATTATATTTGCTTCAAATCTATAAACATCTATCTTAGAAGCAGCTTTAGGTTTGATGCAATTTATGACTATCTTGTGCAGCAAGATACTTGAAGCAGACATTCAAGAGTAAGTAATACTCCCACTTGGAATTATGTCTCGCACTAGAAATTTAGTGGATTGTGTAACGGACACATTAATGGGAAAAAAAAAACCACTTCTTTCTACTCCCAAAATGTTAGTCAGGAGATCCACATCTACATCAAAAACTCTATCATATACAATAAACTGTATATGACTAGGATCCAAAACAGATAGATTCGAGTAAAAGTATGCCGTTAATTCAAGATATGCTTTCAACATCTCTGCACAAAATTTCTCCAACTGAAGTTTGGCAGCATCTCTGCACAAAATTTCTCCAACTGAGGTTTAGCTACTTTTCCCTTAAGTTAACCTTGATAATATCCAGAAAGTCAAATTCTACAGTACGAGGGTTGATGACCCCTCTGTTCAGCATTTGAGCATAAACCTTCTTATGATCTTTTGAACGAAACAATGTCATCCTTTCCCTAGTTATTTCAGCTGCAACTCCCATCTTTGGTTGGAAATTTTTAAAGATCCTTTCATCGTCATCTTTATTTTCGGGCTAATTTTTTGACCCAAAACGAGGATAAGAAGGAAAGTTCAAAAATTCATTCTCTACTGTTCCGGCCTCTACCAATCCTAACCTCTCCATGGCTCTTAAAAACAATGTTTCATTCCCGTAGCCATTCTCTTTCAGAAAACCACTGATGAAGTCCATAGGGCTTCCTCCCAATTTCAAAAACTTATAGTGTTTATAGAGTACCTCAGGCTTCTTTACTAAAATGGGGGTTGCTTCCTGAGTAACTTCCTCATCTTCAGAGCGGCGAGGAGAACTCCAGGGTGGATCTTCTCCGGTCAAATCAAAATGTGTTGGTCCTTCAGGAATATTCCGAGGCCCGCGACTGGCAATGCGAGAAGATTTCCTTTGGAAAGACATTGAGGCAAATTTGGAGGACTTCGATGACATGTTTGTGTAGGAGTGAGTAAGAAGTTTGTAGAGAGTTTGCGAGAGAAATCAGGAGAGATGAGAGTTTGAGAGTTAGGGTTTGAAAACTCACCATATTCGTAAAAAAAATTGGGGAATTTAAAGAAACTGAAATAAGGCAAATGAACCAACATAAAGGAAAATGCCTTTTCGAAAAAAAAATTAAAAAGGTAACCGCCAATAATTTTTTAAATAAATTCCGAAAAATCAGCAAGAAAATTATAATTTAAAAAAAAAAGAAAAAGACAAGCGATGATTTAGGAATAAACATACCTATTCAATATGGAAGGAAATTTAAGCGCCAAAAATTAAAATAAAACTACGTAATAGGAAGACTTTCAGACAAAAGCATTTTCCATATGTTGAGCTGTTGAGTTTGATCAACCATAGACTTTAGTCTCAGGGAATGATGATGTTCAGCTTGTTACATATTGACTCGAATAAGCTCTTCTCCAATGGTTTGGTATAAATATCCGCCAGTTAATTCTTCGAATCAAGTACGGCATATCATCCTCAGACGAATGGCCAGTCTGAGAGGACAATTCAAACAATTGAAGATATGTTGTGAGCTTGTGTACTGGATTTTGAAGGAAGTTGGGAAGAACAGCTTCATCTCGTGGAGTTTCCCTACAACAACCGTGACATCCTAGAATTTCATTTCCGCTTTCAATTAAATAAATTGGGCATTTCATCGACGCGCCTATAATGCTATTCTCAAAGATGATCACTCGTGAGATAACTAGACTATCTGGGGAAGTCATTAAGAGATTTTAAGGCAAATAGAGTTGAGGATTTGACCATGAATCGATTATTCGACCATGCTCATTTGTAGAGATCATTACGGTAGAGATATAAGTTGATTAGAAATCAGAGATAGGTTGGTTTGACGGAGATATGTGGTTAAACGTGGGTGATTCCACTAAATTGTAAAATTCTCATCGATCGACACTACATTGATTTTTCTATCGTTTTGGTACCCTGTGTTCGTATTTGAAACCTCAATATTTTCATGACCACTAAGATTTGCCAATATATCGAAGGGGATCATTGTGGCTCGAAGAAAATCGACCACGAGTCATTTGCACTAAAAAGTTCTGAAAGCTATCTGGCAGCCTAGGTCACGCTAAAATCACATCGAATTGGAATTAACCGCGAATTTGAATCCGATTTCAGAAATTGAAAGTTCTGTCATGTCATAGGTCATTTTAGGAACGTTGACTCAACCTCTGAAGATTTTTTTGCAAACCAAGACTTTTTGAGAAAAAGTTGAGATATGGCCGTTTTTGTCCGGAAAATGTCGGGGACCGTTTTTGATAGTGTAATTGGGAAGCAAGTGGGATCAATTGGTGAGAAAAAATACCGATTTGATCGAGGGTTTGACAATTGAATTTTTAGAGGCTGATTGGTGTTGATTCAAGAACCATTTGAAGTCCAATTAAGGGAAAACTTGTGAAATTCGTATGCCCCTCCCCCTATCCAGGACTTGTGAACCACTTCAATTGAGCTTCTAGAAGGGTCTTGGTGGCTGATTTTTGGCCATGGAACCCAGCTGGTGGAGGGGAGTGGTCAAGGGGACAAGAAGATGGACTTGAAGGACAAGTAGGCCCCCCTTGCTCCCTCATCTCTCCCTCTCTCCCCTCAGCCCATCGACCAGCCTTCCCCCTCCCTTTATTGTGCTGTTCGAAGCTCCAGCAAAGCTATAGAAGCCGCCGGAGCTGCCAGCCAGTTCGTCAGGCCACCGTTCGCCATCCCTGCCCCGCGCGCACGCCATCGCGTCTCACCTGCACCCGCGCCCAACGTGCTACCGTCTCATGCTGTTCGAGCACTGTCTAGCGTCGTGAGGCTCAACCAAAGCCTGTCCAATTCGCCTACGCCACCGTGAAGCCCCGTCATTGGCCACTCGACCTCGTTGCGACTCCACCGGTCCACCGCTGGTCTTGTCTCACCCAAACAATCATCGAAGTCGCTCCAACCAGCACCGATCAGAACCAAAACCAAGTGGGTTTCCAGCAGAGGTTTTGGCTTGTTTTGGCCCGCTTCCTGACCCCAAAAGTTGGTCCCACTTTGGAGTTTGTTGAGCTCCTCCGCATCCCCGTCAGATTGAACCAAGCGGTTCGTCAAACATGTGAGTTTAACTCACTAATCCCCACTTAGTAGGTTAATTACGCTAAAAGGTTGATTAGTTTAAGTTAAGTATGGATTAGGTGGATAGTTAAATTAGATTAGCAATTTAATTAATTGTGATTGCATGTTAGGTGGTTAAAGTAGTGTAGTTAGAGCCTAGATAAGCTCTAGTATTTATCTAGAGTAGTTCAGAAATTTTCCAAACTCGTCTCAACTTCCAATTAGGTTTTTTCGTGCCTAAGTCATATTTATTGCATTTAATAATTAATTTCCGTAATTAATTATTTATTTATTTATTTTCCGAAAATTAAACAGGGATAGTCGGTGACCGAAATTTTATGCTGATTGCAGTGGTGCATTCAGTTTATTTAATTGAGCTACAATTTGTGTTGATTGTGAGTGAATTGTGAAATTAGGAATTTATTCCTAAATTCATTCATTTCAGTATTTAATTGGAAAATAACCGAGCGTCGGTTTATAGCGCCAAAAATATTTTGGTGGACCATATAAAATAGTGGGATTTATGGAAAGGAAATTATTGTATTTTGGCTAAGGCCGACCGTGTACCCACACACGGGTATTTTCATCGGGTATGAGAAAAATCATGAATTGATGAAATGGTCAGGATAGTATACTATATCATCTTACGGGCTCTGATATATCAGCTTAACGAGAGTAGTATACTAGTGTATTATATCAACCTATGGACTCTGATATATCAACTTAGTGCGAGCAGTACACTTTATCAACTTAGAATGAGCATTAGGGGTATATCATATCAGCTTGCGGATGATATGTCAACTTAGCAAGAGTAGTATACCGGTATACTATATTAGTCTACGGGCGATATGTCAGCTTAGCGAGAGTAGTATACCTTAACCTTATCAGCTTAGTGCGAGCTATACTATCTATTTATCAACTTAGAGTAAGCAGTCCTGATAGGGTCGGACTTTATAGATAGTATTGATTGAATTGACCATGGGATGGTCTGATATCATGTAATCGACTAGGTCGATTGATCGATGATTCGATCTGAGGTCTAGAATTGACGTGATTTAATGATTGTATGAATTGAATTGACTTGCAAGAAGGAACTGAGGCCAAGGTAAGTCTTCTGACCCATGGTTGTGCTTAGGCAGCCCTTAAGGCATATTTTCTTCCTAATCAGGTCTTAGGAGGTAGAACTCACTAAGACGTTGTCTCACCCCGTCGTGGGATAAAAAATTTAGGTCCCTAGATGGCAACCCCACCAAAACATTTTGGACAACCAAGGAAGATCACAGAACATATGAACTACATTCCGATCCATGGGCATCCCGAGAGACTGCAATACGAATTGATGAAAAACCATAGTTTGGGTTGATGTGGGTCCACCTAAAAAGGTTCCATACCAATACAGGGCATGGTATCGTCTGTATCATAATGGGCAAAGAAAGGGCCCCATGCTGGAATGTGAAGTACCTCTATATGTGATGGAGGTTGCTTTTGGTAAGAGTACTGCTAATCCTCCAGGTGGTTCGGTGACAGACCTGATGGACCCGAATTTTGAGGAATCAAAGTCCTTGGTGTACTCAGCAGAAGGCTCTAATGAGGACGAGGATGTGGAGCAAGAAGAGTATGAGAAAGATGAGTAGCCATAGTTTGAGTAAACCCCCCTTGTTTAAGAACTTATCTATTTATATATATATATATCGATCGGTTATGTATAAAACTTGGTTTGATATATGTATATAAGCATATAAGCATGGTTATGGTTTTCTATTTGAAAATTGGCCCTGCTTTCCTATCCCATTGTGTTATTGTCTAGGGATTATTATTCGCTTTCGCATGTGTATTAAAATGAATAAGTCAGGAATGCGTCTTGGGACATTGCTATTATATCGACCAAGTAGGGATGGGCACGGGCCCGAAGGATCGGGACGTGACATCCCCGTTTAGTGGTATCAGAGCATGGTTATTAGAGATTGGAGTGATAAGGTGCGATGGATATGGGATAGATAGTAGGAAAGGCCTTTAAATTCATTCTGGTGCATGTCTGTGATAACTGATTGGTAGAATTTTTTGTTTGTGTGGATCGCTCAGCTTCTAATCCAGTGTGGATTTGGAAGATAGGTTTTAGTAGAAAGCTAAGCCATGAGCGATCAGGAGCAAATGACTCCTAGGAAGTCTACCATTGGGCTTGCAGCTCAAGGTAGGACGCCAACAAGGGTTGGTACCCGAGGAGGCCATGGTAGAGCGCCAGCGCAGGCTAGCGCAAGTGGAATAGCACCACCTCCAGTTGGTGTTGGGGTAGCAGCCCCTGCTGATCCCAGAATGGAAGGGATCATGCAAACGCTTGAGACTTTGAGAAACTTGACAGGGCAGCAGGCCTAGAATCAAGCCGCCGTTGCTGCAGCCACTACTACTACTGCCGTTGTCGCCGCTGCTAAGGCCGCACCCGCCACCACACCTGTTGTTGCACCTGCTAAAGTTCAACATGAGAATGTGGTAGTGCAGAGAGAGAAACCAATCCATAAGTTAATGGAGCAGTTCCTGAAGCTGAACCCGCCGAGGTTCATTGGTGCAGGAGATTTGGAAGCTGCGTCCCTCTGGATCCAAGATCTCGAGAAAGCTTTTGCACTTCTGATGTGCAACGAAGAGGAGAAAGTGGTTTTGGATGTGTACCAACTGCAAGGTAACGCCAATATCTGGTGGAGAGCCGCCAAAGAGACCGTGTTTCCGGAAGGTGTGGTCCCGATGTGGGACACCTTTTTGAGAGCCTTTATTGATCAGTACTTTTCGGGTAGCACCCAGGAACAAAAGATGGAGGAATTTCAGCACCTCCGTCAAGGATCGATGTATGTTGGCCAGTATGGGGTCAAATTCGTGAAGCATTCTCAATACGCTCCGAAGTTGATCGAGGGTCCTGAGGAAAAGGCTCGAAGGTTCAGGAATGGCCTTCGACTCGAGCTAAAGAAAACACTGATGCCGTTGGATATGACAAACTATCAAGAAGTTTACCGTCGGGCCCAAATGTTAGAGAGAAGTTTGAATGAGCAAGCCGCCTCGTCTAGATTGAGGTTTAACTTAAACAGGGATGCAATCCTTCACGGGAAGAAGTCCATGACTAGAGGTAGATTTCAAATCCCGCCCAACAAGAAGGGTGGAGTTGGCAAGTTTGGGCCAAGTCGGATTGATGTGTGTTGTGCTTATGGAAGGAAACATGGTGCGAGCCAGTGCCCCTGAAGGACGGGCGCCTATTTTGAATGTGACCAGCAGGGTCACATGGCCAGAGATTGTCCTAGAAGGCCAAGAGGACATCTGCAGTTGCCGCCACCGCCGCCGTTGGGACAGATCAGTGGGTATGCGCCTCAGAATGCACCGCAGGGTGGACAGTCCAAACCTCTAGCTCAAGGAACAGTGTACGCCATCACCTGAGATTAAGGAGAGGACTCGCCTGACGTGATCACAGGTACGGTTTCTTTGAATGACCATCCCGTCTATGCTTTATTCGACCCGGGAGCAACTCATTTCTTTATTGCTGAGCAATTTGTTAAGTTGATAGGAATAAGTTTTGAATTGCTGGAATCTGTTGTTAGCATATCTACACCATTTAAGGATAAGGTGTTGTCTGCATTAGGTTGTTCTGGTTGCAAGTTAGTGATTGATGAGCGAGAGGGGAAAATATATTTGTTATTCCTAGCCATGTATGACTTTCATTTGATAATTGACATGGACTGGCTCACCAACCAACGAGCTAAAATGGACGGGTAAGTACACTATCAATGCCAAAAGTTGTGTACGGCGCTCACTTTGGTGCCAAAAGTTTATTTTGGATCACTTAAGTGCCAAAAAGTTTGAAAAACGATCATTTTAGTGCCAACTCCAATCAAATTAACCGGAAATCCGACGTGGCACTTTTTTATTAATTTTTGAAACTGATGTGGCTTGCCGGAGAGTACGGTCAGCATTTAAACAACAAAACGATGCCGTTTGGTGTCTCTCCCTCAATTCAATACCCTAAATCCCCAAATTGAGAGAGAGAGAGAGAGAGAGAGAGAGAGAGAGAGAGAGAGAGAGAGAGAGAGAGAGAGAGAGATAGAAGATAAGCGGGCAGTGGGCCAATCGCCATCCTCGACGGCCCCCACACTCGGCGGCCACGGCTTCGACCCTGACACTGACACTGACACTGACCCCGACCCAGACGATGACCACTCGGTGGCCAAGTCGAAGGCTGTGATCTAGCCGATGCTTAGGGAGGCCGCCGACGAGTGCGCCGCCCCCAATCTCTCCCTCTCCATCTCCAATCTCCCTGATGAGTGCCTAGCTTGCGTCTTCTAGTACCTAGGCTCCGGCGACCGGGGCCAGTGCTCCCTAGTGTGCTGCCACTCGCTCGCGACTAAAGGCCAAAGCCGCCAGAGGCTTGCCCTCCACACCCTCTCGAGGCTGCTGGATGCAATTCCGGCGCTATTCACGTAGTTCAACTTGGTCACGAAGCTTGTGCTCAAGTGTGACCGCAAGTCGTGGAGCATCGGCAACGATGCGCTCATCGAGGGCATCCGAATAGCACTGAGCGACGGTGGCCGAGAGAGCTAGGTCGGCATTGGGCGAGGATCGAACAAAAAAACCCTAATTTCAATCCCCAAATAAAATATAAAAAAATCCCCAAATGAGTTAAATGGTGTCGTTTTTGTGAGGCCATCCACTTAGGACGGCAAAACAACATCGTTTTCTTAAGGAGGATGGAAAACAATGTTTTTTTAAAGCAAGCGCAACTTTTTTTTAAAAAAAAATATAAAAGCCATGTAATTAATTTGGCCGGAATCTCTCGCCGGTGACACCAAAATGATCGTTTTTTCTCCAATTTGACACTTAAGTGATCCGACGAAAACTTTTGGCACCAAAGTGAGTATCGTACATAGCTTTTAGCACTGATAGTGTACTTACCCCAAAATGGACTATTATTGCAAGTCAATTTAGTTTGACCCTTCAGAGGAGAGAATTTCAAGTTTGTTGGGAGTCAGGGAGGACCCTCGATTGCCGTTATCTCGTCACTTAAGGCAACTCGTTTGTTAAATGAAGGTTGTCAGGGTTACCTGGCGACTGTCGTGGATACGACAGTTGAGGAGCTAAAGATTGAAGATATTTCGATTGTGCAAGAATTTCCATATGTATTCTCGAAGGAGTTGCCATGATTGCCGCCAGAGAGAGAAATTGAGTTCGTGATTGAGTTAGCACCCAGGATAGAGCCAAACTCTAAGGCTCCTTACCGGATGGTGTTATCAGAATTGAAGGAACTGAAGATGCAGATGCAAGAGTTGTTGGATAAGGGATTCATACATCCCAGTGCATCACTTTGGGGAGCACCATTTTTGTTCGTAAAAAAGAAGGATGGTTCATTGCGGTTATGCATCGACTATCGACAACTCAATCAGGTGATGATCAAGAACAAGTATCAACTCCCGAGAATTGATGATTTGTTTGGTAAGTTACAAAGAGCGTCGATATTTTCGAAAATCAACTTGAGGACAGGGTATCATCAGCTAAGGATCAGGAAAGAGACATTCTAAAGTCAGCATTTCATACTCGGTATGGTCGTTATGAGTTCACTGTGATGTCGTTCTGGTTAACAAATGCTCCAACTGCTTTTATGGATCTGATGAACCCAGTATTCAAGGAATATTTGGATCATTTTGTAATCGTGTTCATCGATAATATTCTGGTATATTCGAAGAGTGCTGAGGAGCATGAGAGTCATCTGAGATTAGTGCTCCAGACTTTAAGGATCCATCAACTGTATGCTAAGTTTAGCAAATGCGAGTTTTGGCTGACTCGTGTTGCGTTCCTAGGTCACGTGATTTCAGGAGAAGGAATTTCCTTGGACCCGTTCAAGATAGAAGCAATGATCAACTGGCCGAGACTAACTACCGTAACAAAGATTAGAAGTTTTCTAGGTTTGGCAGGCTACTACAAACAGTTCGTGGAAGGATTTTCAGCTTTAGCATTGCATTTGACTAGACTCCTGAAGAAAAAAGAAAAGTTCGTATGGACAGACAAGTGCAAGTGTAGTTTTCAAGAGCTGAAGCAAAAGCTAACTACCGCACCTGTGCTAATGATTCCATCTAGTCCAGGAGGGTACGAGATCTATAGTGATGCGTTGTTCAAAGGATTGTGTTGCATGCTAATGCAATATGGTAAGGTTGTTGCATACGCCTCCCGTTAGTTGAGACCTCACGAACTAAACTACCCGACGCATGACTTGGAACTCGCAGCAATCATATTCGTGTTGAAGATTTGGAGACATTACTTGTGTGGGGAAAGATTTCAGATCTTCACGGACATTACTCGAGACATTAAAGTCTCGAGTACTTATTCTCTCAGAAGGAGTTGAATATGAGACAGCGCCAATGGATGGAACTTCTGAAAGATTACGATTGTGATATCTTATATCACCCAGGAAAGGCGAACAAGGTCGCCGACACTTTGAGTCGAAAGTCTTCAGTCACTCACTTGTTGGTTAAAGAATGGAATCTAACCGAGAGAGCTCGAGATTCGATTTTCAAATTTAAGGTAGGCCATCTTTCTCATCTCATGGCTACCCTTCGAATTGAGCCGGATGTGCAGATTAGGATTAAACTACTTTAGCCGACAAACCCCGATGTTCAGAAAATTTTGCAAGAGGATATTGAAGAGAGAAAAGCTGACTTTCAAGTTTTTGATGATGGAACATTGGAGTTCTGAGGACAATTGGTTGTACTTGGCGATTGTAGCAATTACAGCATTCATCCTGAAAGTACCAAGATGTATCAGAATTTACGTCAACACTATTGGTAGTCTGGTATGAAGGCGGACATCACCAAGCATGTTGCCAAGTGTTTGACGTGTTAGTAGGTCAAAGCTCAGCATTACAAGCCGGGAGGACTTCTGCAACCTCTTGAAATCCCAAAGTGGAAGTGGGAGCATATCACGATGGACTCTGTGACGAGATTACCAAGGAGTCAGAGAGGTAATGATTCTATTTGGATAGTAGTCGACAGGTTGATAAAGTCGGCTCACTTTATTGCAGTGCAAAACGATCTTGACTTGGATAGGCATGCTGAGTTGTACGTGCACCAGATAGTTCAACTGCATGGAGTGCCGGTTACGGTAACCTCAGATTGAGACCCGAGATTCACAGCCGTTTTTTGGGAAGAGCTTGCATAGTGCTTTAGGTACAAAGCTGCACTACAGTACATCATATCATTCTCAGACAGATGGCCAGTCTGAGAGGACAATTCAGACTCTTGAAGATATGCTACGAGCTTGTGTAATGGATTTTAAGGGAAGTTAGGAAGAACAGCTTCATCTCGTGGAATTTTCCTACAACAACAGTTATCAGCAAAGCATCCAGATGGCTCCTTTTGAAGCGTTGTATGGCAGAGCATGCAGAACACCAGTGTGATGGGATGAAGTTGGAGAGAGAAAGATTACAGGCCCAGAGTTGGTTCAGCAGTCAGTGGATGCAGTCGCTGTGATCAGAGGCAGATTAAAGACAGCTCAGAGCAGACAAAAAAGCTACGCAGATAAGCATCGAAGTTTTTGGAATTACAAGTTGGTGATCATGTTTTTCTGAAAGTGTCACCAATGAGGGGAACTTCGCGCTTTGGCAAGAAGGGAAAACTGAGGCCGAGGTATGTAGGTCCGTTTGAGATTCTTAAGAGAATTGGGACTCTGGCATATCGTCTTGCATTGCCGCCAAGATTGGCGCAAGTGCACGACGTCTTTCACGTGTCGATGTTGAGGAAGTACGAGCCTGACCCGACCCACGTGCTTAATTTCAAGGAATTCGATGTGGACGACCGTGTGTCGTACGTTGAAAGCCCGTCTCAGATCATAAATAGAAAAGAGCAAATCTGACATACAAAGACCATCCCGTTGATCAAAGTGGTCTGACAACACCACGGTACCAAAGGAGTAACCTGGGAGAGCGAAGAGTCGATGAGGCGTTTGTACCCTCCACCTTTATGTTTAAAGTATTGTAAAGATTTAAATTTCAAGGACGAAATTTTTATAAGAGGGGAAGAGTTGTGACATCCTAGAATTTCAGTTTTGCTTTCAATTGAATAAATTGAGCATTTCATCAACGCACCTATAGTGCTATTTTCAGAGCTGATCACTCATGAGATAACTAGACTATCTAGGTAAGTCATTAAGAGATTTTAAGGCAAATAGACCTGAGGATTCGACCATGAATCGATTACTCGACCATGCTCATCTACAGAGATCATTACGGCACAGATATAAGTTGATTAGAAATCAGAGATAGGTCGATTTGACGGAGATATATGGTTAAACATGGTGATTCCATTAAATTGCAAAATTCTCATCGATCGACACTAGATTAATTTTTCTATAATTTTGGTACCCTATGTCCGTATTTGAAACCTCGAGATTTTCACGATTACCGAGAGTCACCAATGTGTTGAAGGTGTTCATTATGGCTCCAAGAAAATTGACCACGGATCATTTGCACTAAAAAGTTCTGAAAGTTACCCGATAGCCTAGGTCACGCTAAAATCGCGCTGGATGGAAATCAACCGCGAATTTGAATCCGATTTTAGAAATTGAAAGTTCCTTCATGTCACAAGTCATTTTAGGAATGTCGACTCAACCTCTGAAGATTTTTCTGCAAACTGAGACTTTTTGGGAAAAAGTCGAGGTAGGGCCGTTTTTATCCAGAAAATGTCAGGGACCGTTTTTGGTCTCACAATTAGGAAGCAAGTGGGATTGATTGGTGAGGAAAAATGCCAATTTAATCAAGGGTTTGACAATTGAATTTTTAGAGGCCGATTGGTGTTGATTCAAGAACCATTTGAAGTCCAATTGAGGGAAAACTTGTGAAATTCGTGTGCCCCCCATCCATGACTTGTGGACCACTTCAATTGAGCTTCTAGAAGGGCATTGGTGGCTGATTTTTGGCCATGGAACCCAGCTGGTGGAGGGGAGTGGTCAAGGGGACAGGAAGATGGACTTGAAGGCCAAGTAGGCCCCCCTTGCTCCCTCATTTCTCCCTCTCCCCCCTTAGCTAGTCAACCAGCCTTTCCCCTTGCCGTTAGAAGCTCCAGCAAAGCCAGAGAAGCTGCCGGAGCAGCCAGCTAGTCCGTCGGGCTACCGTTCGCCATCCCCACCCCGCGCGCGCTGTCGCATCTCGCCTACGCCTGCGCCCAGCGTGCTACCGTCCTGTGCTGTTCAAGCACCGTCCAGCGTCATGAGGCTCAGCCGAAGCCTGTCTAGTTTGCCTCCGCCACCGTGAAGCCCCATTGTTGGCCGCCCAACCCCACTGCGGCCGAAGCCTGTCCACCGCCGGCCTTGTCTCGCCCAAATAGCCACCGAAGCTGCTCCAACCAGCACCGATTAGAACTAGAACCAAGTGGGTTTCCAGCAGAGGTTTTGGCCCGTTCCCAACACCGAAAGTTGGTCCCACTTTGGAGTTTGTTGAGCACCTATGCGTCCTCGTCCATTTGAACCGAGCGGTTCGTCAAACAAGTGAGTTTAACTCACTAATCCCCGCTTAATAAGTTAATTACGCTTAAGGATTGATTATTTTAAGTTAAGTATGGATTAGGTGGATAGTTAGATTAGATTAGCAATTTAATTAATTGTGATTGCATGTTAGGTGGTTAGAATAGTGTAGTTAAAGCCTAGATAAGCTCTAGTATTTATCTAGAGTAGTTCGGAAATTTTTCGGGCTTGTCTTGACTTCCAATTAGGCTTTTTCGGGCCTAAGTCGTATTTATTGCATTTAATAATTAATTTCCTTAATTATTTAATTAATTAATTATTTTTCGAAAATTAGACCGGGATAGTCGGTGACTGAAATTTTATGCTGATTGCGGTGGTGCATTATGTTGATCTAATTGAGCTCTAATTTGTGCTGATTGTGAGTGAATTGTGAAATTAGGAAATTATTCCTAAATTCACTGATTTTAGTATTTAATTGGAAAATAACCGAGCGTCAGTTTAGAGCGCCAAAAAAATTTTGGTGGACCATATAAAATGGTGGGATTTATGGAAAGGAAATTATTGTATTTTCGCTAAGGTCGACCGTGTACCCACACACGGGTATTTTCATCAGGTATGAGAAAAATGATGAATTGATGAAATGGTCAGGATAGTATAGTATATCATCCTACGGGCTCTGATATGTTAGCTTAGCGAGAACAGTATACTAGTATACTATATCAACCTATGGGCTCTAATATATCATCTTAGCGCGAGCAGTGCACTTTATCAACTTAGAGTGAGCATTGGGGGTATAATATATCAGCTTGCAAATGATATGTCAGCTTAGCAAGAGTAGCATACCGATATACTGATGTGAATCATTGCGGAAAGATCGTTCTACGAAGGCCCGAATGATGCGAATTGCAAACCTCGACTTCCAATCAAACCTGTGATTGGCAACCTCAGTTTGAACGTGACCTATTGATGAACGCGTGTCAACTAACCAACGTTATAGACGCCACGAGTGAAAGAATTTGCTATCTCGCTCGATAAGTCTAATCGACCGTCACAAGTAAATCTTAATAAGGTCAAGTCCTCAGAAGAACAGTAGAAGAGAATCTCTCAACGTTTTTCCTCCAAATATATATCCCAAAGAAATTCAGTTAGTCTTTAATTGTGGCACCCCCTAAACGGCCCCTGATCCGCTGGGGTCGCCACAGATTACTCACTCACCAGGAGCAAAAGAGAATTTTCTCTGTGAAAATTTCGTTTTCTGATTTAAGTTGACTTTTAGGGTGTCCGAAACTCCAAAATTTTAAATCCTATGGAAATAAAGCTTTTGGAACCCATTTACCCATGCAATTTCCATCTGCCGGGGTTTCTAGTGAAAACATTGAACGGGAATTTTTAATGGAACAAAAGAGAATTTTGTCTATCAAATCTTCGTCTTCTGATTTCAGCTGACTTTTAGGGTTTCAGGATCTCAAAAATATTAAATCGTATCGTATGGAAATAAAGTTTTTGGAACCCATTTATCCATGCAGATTTCCATCTGTCGGGGTTTACAGTGAAAATACCGAAAAGGAATTTTTAAAGGAACAAAAGGGAATTTTCTCTGTCAAATCTTAATTTTCTAATCTCAGTAGACTTTCACGGTGTCCGGATCTCCAAAATATTAAATTGTATGGAAATAAAGCTTTTGGAACCCATTTATCCATGCAATTTCCATCTGCCGGGGTTTACAACGAAAATACCGAAAGGGATTTTTTAATGGAACAAAAGGGAATTTTATCTATCAAATCTCCGTTTTCGATTTCGATTGACTTTCAAGGTGTCCGAATCTCAAAAATTTTTAATCTAATGGAAATAAAGCTTTTGGAACCCATTTATCCATGCGGTTTCCATCTCCCGGGATTTACAATGAAAATACCGAAAAGGAACTTTAAAAGGAACAAAAGAGAATTTTCTCTGTCCAATCTTCGTATTCTAATTTCAACTAACTTTCGGGGTGTCCGGATCTCGAAAATATTAAACCGTATGGAAATAAAACTTTTAGAACCTATTTATCCTGGCATATTTCCATCTGCCGAGGTTTACAATGAAAATACCGAAAGGGAATTTTCTCTCGTTGGAGAAATCTTCTTGAAGTGTTTTGAAGCTGTCAAAACGTTTCCATCAGTCTAGTCTGAAGGCTTGCAGACTCTGCTTTTTAAAGTCTGAAGACCTCCGGATAGCCAGACTCAAGACTCAAAGTCTATCCTCATTACAATCTCTAATCCGTTGAAGAAAGGTTATCCAGAACTGGATGTTTCATTAAGGATATGACCTTATCGACTGGAGAAGATCTCTTAGCTGGAAAAGACATAAAGGAATACTTTGATTGATTGAGATTGACTCGAAGATTAAGGATCCGATGATTGCTTAAATATTCTCGGAAGGTTCTACTTATGGAAACCGAGATCCTGATTGTATGGGCGAACATGATTGATGGGTTATCGACACGTTCCTTTAATAGCTCGAATAATCTTCTTAATTGATTTCGTCCAACGGGTAGATTGGAGGAATTCTTTTGGTAAGTGCCAACGGGTATGATGGCATGAAGGAATATATAAGGAAGACGTTCTAAGTTGTTCGAGGAGTGCGCGATAGAAGAATTCCAAAGTCTGAAGCTTCCTGTTGTTTAGACAATTCCTTTGAGCGAAACCTTGTATGCAAAAGAGAGTCTATATTTGTGAGAAACCTTGAGGAGGTGTGGTAGAACATCTACACTGTGGAATCAAAGAAAAGCTGTGCTGTAACTTCTCTTTTGTTCATAGTGAAATCCAGCCGGTGGGCTGTCAATGCGAAAGAGTGGACGTAGGCTTGGAATAAGCCGAACCACTATAAACCTTGTGTTCAATTTTCTCTTCCTTACTCTCTTTACTTTGATCGTACTTCATTTTGTTAATCAATAGAGAACTTCCTTTCTATCGGTTGCCTAGAATTGCTTCCGTATCTCGATAAATTGTTTGTGCACCTATTCACCCCCTCTAGGTGCTTATACTAGCTATCTCAATTGGTATCAGAGCTCGTGTACTCACTTTGTTTGAAGTGTTTTACTTCAGAGTTAAAGATCCATGGCTAGTATGTTGGCTCCAGGACTGGTAGAAGGGCAAAGCAATACTAGACTACCTTACTTTGATGGAAATGAGTACAACATATGGAAAAACAAGATGAAGGCGTTCTTAAGATCAAAGGATCATTTAGAATGGGATGTTGTAGAAAAAGGAATTATTCCTAAAGCTGCATCTGTCTCAGAAAGAGGAAAAGACACTATTGAGTCTAGCGAAATGACTCAGGAAGAGATAATCAAGAGACAAGCTCTTGATGCAAAAGCAATCTATTCTTTATATTGTGCTTTATCACCTACTGAATATAACAGAATATCTTCTTGTGATACAGCCAAAGAAGTCTGGGATAGATTACACATTACTTATGAAGGAACCGATCGAGTGAAAGAGACTAGAATCAACATTCTTCTCGGTCAATACGAAGCCTTCATAATGAAATCAGGAGAATCTATAACTGACATGTTTAGTTATTTTACAGAAATCGTGAATGGTCTTGAAAATCAAGATCAACCAATTTCTGATCCCATGAAAGTAAACAAGCTACTGCGTGGACTCTCCAAGGATTGGAATCACATAAAGACCTCAATCAGAGAGACCCAAAGAATCATGCCACTGTCTGTCGATGAGTTGGTTGGGACCCTTCAGTCTTATGAAGTGGAACGAATCAATGAAGACGAAGATCCTAAAGGTAAGAAATCCATTGCATTAAAATCTAATGATGATTATGATGTAACAGATTCTAAAGACGACATGGATGATGAAGAACTTGCTCTCATGATAAGAAGATTCAGAAAGCTGAACAAAAAAGGAAGAAGATTCAATTCAAAGAAACAAAGTTTTCAAAAGCAACAAACCAAGTCTGCTGAAGATGATGAATCAAACAAAGATGTAGTCTGCTTTGAATGTAAGAAAAAGGGACACATCAGACCCAACTGTCCTCTTCTAAGGAAGAAGAAAGGAAAAACTGAAAAGTATCGAAAGGCTCTCAAAGCTGAAACCTGGAGTGATACGGAGTGCGAAGATAGTGATGATGATTATGCCAACATATGTCTAATGGCACAATCGGATTCAGAATCAAACTCCGAGACAGATTCAGATTCAGAAAGTGAATTCGAGGTAAGTAACTTCAAAATTCCTATTAAAGTTTCAAAATACATTGATGAATTATGTTTCAGTCTTAAGACTTCTCTTAAAAGAATTTCCGAACTTAAAAAAAAAAATTATGCTTTAAAACAACAAGAGAATGTTTTGGAAGAAAAAGTGAAATGCTTAGACCAGGATGTTTCTTCTCTCAAAGAAAGTGAAAATAATCTTTTAAAAGAAAATGCATTCTTGAAAAATGATATCTCAAATATTTCCAAAAGATTTTCTCTAGGATCTGAAAAACTGGAGAAAATACTTTCTGTCCAAAGACCTTATTTCAACAAATCTGGTTTAGGAATGACTGTTGAAACCATTCCTTTAATCGATTTTCCTAAAGTGAAAGAAAGAATCAAACAAAGACCCACAAGAAATGCTTACAAAAATCATTTTGAAATGACCTTTGTAAAACCAGTAGGCCGCAATGCTCTTAGATGTTCAAAATGCAATAGTGCAAATCATTTTGAAAAAGAATGTCCTATGGTTTGGAGACCTGTCAATAAAATCTGGGCAAAAACCGCATATCAGACTAACTCAAAAGGACCCAAGAAAATATGGGTACCAAAGAAAGCTTGAGTCTTTTTTTAAATGCAGGTCACTATCAAGAAAAAGGTGAAATGGTACCTGGATAGTGGATGCTCGAGACACATGACAGGAGATTCAAATTACTTCATAAAGCTTGTTCAAGTGAATGGTGGAAAAGTCTCATTTGGAGGAAACAACAAAGGAAAAATAGTGAGATTTGGAACTGTAAAGATTGGGAACCTTACAATAAGCAATGTTTCTTTAGTTGAAGGGCTCAACTATAATCTGCTCAGTATCAGTCAGCTGTGTGATGCCGGTTTTAGAATCAATTTTGAAGAGGGTATTTGTTTAGGAACTAGTAAAGACTCTACTCAGTCATTCATGGGTAGAAGACATGGAAATATCTACTTCTTGGACGTGAAACCAGATGAATCACAATGTCTAATCTCAATCCAAGACGAAGCGAGCTTATGGCACAAGAAGCTTGGGCACATTAACATGAAGCAGATAGCCAAAATCTCAGCAAAGAAGCTTGTTCGTGGTCTACCCAATTTATCATACCAAAAGTCTGATCTATGTACACCATGTATATTGGGAAAACAGGTAAGAAATTCCTTTAAACCAATAAATCAAGTTTCCACTAACCGTGTATTGCAGCTCTTGCATATGGATCTCTTCGGACCAACAAGAACGCAGAGCATTGGAGGTAAGAAATATTGCCTAGTAATTGTGGATGACTACTCACGATTTACTTGGGTATATTTCTTGGCAAGTAAGTTTGAAACTTTCTCTTACTTTGAAAAATTTGCTAAGAATGTTCAAAATGAAAAGGGGTATGTTATTTCAAGTATAAAAACAGACCATGGAGGTGAATTTGAAAATCAAGATTTTACAAAATTTTGTGATGAATCTGGTTTTCAGCATTTGTTCTCCTCTCCATATACTCCAGAGCAAAACGGAGTTGTGGAAAGGAAGAATAGATCTCTTCAAGAAATGGCTAGAACTCTTTTAATTGAAAGCAATATCTCTTTACGATTTTGGGCTGAAGCAGTTTCAACATCATGTTATATTATCAATAGAGTTTTTCTAAGGCCTATTCTAAAAAAAAACCCCCTATGAACTATTCAAAGAAAAGAAGCCCATTGTTTCATATTTTCATGTATTTGGATGCAAATGTTTCATATTGAAAAATGCAAATGATCGAGTTGGTAAGTTTGAAGAAAAGTCAGATGAAGGAATCTTCCTTGGATATTCAACCACAAGCAAAGCGTACAGAGTCTACAACAAGAAGACTCAAACAGTGGAAGAATCAATGAATGTCAAATTCCAAGATTCTATACAAAATGAATCTATTCAGACTCATCTTGAAGAGACTGAACCTGCTCCAGACTCTACAAAGTCTAAATCACAAGAAGCAGCTCAGACTTTGAAGGACCAGCAACAAGTGACTGTTGAAGATTCAAGTGAAGGAAGTGACCATCAATCTGATAAATTAACTAGCAACTGGAAATATAAGTCCAGTCATCCAAAAGATCTTATTATTGGCGACATCAATGAAGGAATTCGCACAAGATCCAAAAGGCGAGAAGAGTCTAGTGCTGTGGCTCTTATTTCTGAAATAGAACCCAAAAGCATAGAAGAAGCTCTATCCGATGAGAGCTGGATTGAAGCTATGCAAGAAGAACTCAGACAATTCAGAATTAATGATGTTTGGGAGCTGACTCCTAAACCAAAAGGTAAATCAATTGTTGGAGCTAAATGGGTTTTCAGGAACAAGATGGACGAAAAAGGAAAAGTCATATGAAACAAGGATAGACTCGTGGCCAAGGGATACACACAAGAAGAAGGGATTGATTATGACGAGACTTATGCACCGGTAGCAAGGTTAGAAGCAATTCGTTTATTACTTGCATTTGCTTGTCATAAGAATTTCAGGTTATTCCAAATGGATGTCAAAAGTGCCTTCCTAAATGGATTCATCCATGAGGAAGTTTATGTGGAACAACCACCTGGGTTTGAAGACCCAAGGAAACCAGACTCAGTATTCAGACTCAAAAAGGCCTTATATGGCTTAAAATAAGCACCTCGAGCTTGGTACGACAGACTAAGTAAGTTTTTAATTCGAAATGGTTTTGTTAAAGGTAAAGTAGACACTACTCTTTTTATTAAAAGAGAAAGCAAAAGTTTTCTGCTTGTTCAAATATATGTCGATGATATTATTTTTAGATCCTCTAATGAAAGTCTGTGCAAGAAATTTTCTAAGACTATGCAAGATGAATTTGAAATGAGCAGGATGCGTGAGTTAACCTTCTTTATTGGACTTCAAATAAAACAACTGAAGGAAGGAACTTTATTTCATCAAGAAAAGTATGCAAATGATCTTGTCAAAAAGTTTGGACTACACAATTGCAAAAAGGCTGACATACCAATGTTAAGTTCCTTGAAGATAGACAAAGATGAAGGAGGAAAGAAAGTCGACCAAAAGTTATACAGGAGTATCATCAGATCACTTCTTTATCTTACTGCTTCTAGACCTGACATTTTGTTTAGTGTTTGCATTTGTGCCAGATTTCAATCAGACCCAAAAGAATCTCATTTAAATGCTGCAAAGCGTATTATCAAATATATTTCATCAACTTCAAGCTTTGGTCTCTGGTATCCAAAAAGGGGAGACTTTACTCTTCTTGGATATTCAGACGCAGACCTTGCTGGATGCAGAGTCGATAGAAAGAGCACCTCGGGTACCTATCAACTACTTGGAGGCGGGACAGTGTCTTGATTTTCAAGAAAGCAAAGTACAGTCGCTCTCTCTACAGCATAAGCAGAATATATAGCTCTCGGGAGTTGTTGTTCACAAATTCTGTGGATAAAACAACAGCTAAGAGACTTTAGAATTGAAGACTCATGCACGAAGATTAATTGCGACAACACCAGTGCTATCAATCTCACCAAAAATCCAATTCTTCACTCAAGAGCAAAGCATATAGAGATTCGACATCACTTCATTAGAGACCATGTTCAAAATGGAGAAGTTTCAATTCAATTTGTTGATTCAAAGAACCAACTGGCGGATATATTCACAAAGCCTTTGGAGAAAAATCAATTTGAAACCATCCGTTCCAGACTCAACATTTTGAGGTATGAGGAAATCAAAGTCTAAAGACTCTCAGACTCAAACATACAAGACCTTGACTGTAAGTTAGTCTCTCTCTCTCTCTCTCAAATCTTATCTTGAAGAGGTATGATCGTCAGACTATGTTTAAATTATTGCTATATTTAATCGGCGTAATTATTGCATCGTTTCCTTTTCAAAAAGGAAGTTATTTTTTAAATGACTATTTTCGCAGAAAAAGGACAGTTATTTTGAAAAGGCATCTTTTTATTGTGACGGTTCGTATATCTCTCCTTTTAACCGATCGTGTACCGTTGATTTCCCTTCACTTTACTCTCAAAAACCCTAGAAAGCATCGATCTTCCATTCCCGTTTTCTTCCCTTGTTTAATCTTCGAAAAAGTTGTCATCTTTCTTGGGAAAGTCAAGCAAGGAATCTTCCAAAAACTGAGAAAGATGTCGTCTTCAAGAAAGTCTTCGAGAATCGCAAGCAGGGGACCACGGCGAATGAGTGAGGGGCCTACGCACTTCGATCTCACCGAAGAAGAAGTGTCTCCAGATCAGCAGCAGAGCCCACAACATTCTCAGCAGCGTCATTCTCCTCCATCTAGTCCTCAAGGCGTTGATCATCAACAAGAGGAAGAAATCATTGAGGATGCAGATCCTGTAAGAGTTCAAAAGCCCGCTTTTATTTATAAGCTGTATCGTGCTTTAAAAGGGACTCGTACTCCTTTGAACTATGTCGATGATTTTCTTAAAGACAAAGGGTATGGAAATGAATATATCTTTTTGCGAAAAATGGAAAGTTTGGGAATTGCTCGTAAAGGGGTGGCAGAAGAAACCCTTGCGAATATCCCAAGTGATCCTCGTGATTGGGGAGTTAATCCTGTAGATGGGAATGATGATGACAAATTGTATAGTCAATTTCAACCGAGAATGGGTGTTGCGGTTGAAAATCGAGGAAAAATGGGAGACTTGTTCAGATCGAAGGAACAAAAGGATCTGTACTCAAAATTGCTGAAGCGTGGGGTGATAAACCCTAGGAGTGTGGATTTTGATTTTCTGGATGCTGTGAATGTGAACTTGAGGGAAAAGTTCGGTTATCTTCAACTTGAAAAGTTCTGCTCCGACACTACAGAGGCCTATGCTGAACTAACCGCATATTTCTATTCAAATCTTAGCTTCTTGGATGCAAATAGATTCTCTTTCAGCGTCAAAGATCAAGACTTTGTTGTGGATATGGATATCTTTGGAAGATGTGTTAGGAGTTGAGAGAGGAAGATATCAACCGATCAAAGTTTCTATTGCTCGTGCTACATTGGAACTTGTTAAGGACAGGAGAACAGAGGAAAAGATTTCCTACTTAAGGATGAGTGCGTTCAACATCTTGCTTCACAAGATTGTGATCAATTGCCTCCGACCAAAATCAACTTCCAAGACTGATGTTTCAAGTTCAGAGGCAAAGCTGATGTATGCCATCCTCACTGGGAAAAGGTTTTCTCTTCCTCACATTGTTATGTTCCACATGTATAGAGCCATGATGAAGGACAGAGGTCAACTTCCTTACCCAAGTCTTGTGACGAAGTTATTCAAACATCTGAATATTCAACCTCCGCAAATTTTTTGTGTTCGATCGTGCGATCATATGGTGGTAGGACTGAAAATGGTGACCAAAATGCGTCTGAAGGAATTGAACAAGGCGTTGGAGAAATTCAAGGAGAAGACTCCGGTCAAAGCTCATCAACCCTCTTCTTCATCAAAAAGGAAAGGAAAGGAGCCCTTGGTTGCTTCAAGGACAAAAAGAAGAGCTCTTATTGTTGAAGATGAAGATGATGATGATGAAAACATCACCATTTCTGCAATGGCTTTGAAGAATTTGAGTCGTTCTACTCTAGAGAAAGAATCGGAACAAGAGATGAAAGCAACAGAGGACAAGGAAGCAGAAGAGAAGGGAGAAGAAGAAAGAGAAGCTGAAAAGGAAAGAGCTGAGAAAGAAGAAGAAGAGAAAAGAGAAGAAGGAGAACCTGAGGAACACTCTTCTCCACCTGAAGGCATGAAAACAGGGGGAGATCAAGAAAAAAGAGGGAAGTCCTCATATCCTGATGCAAGTGAGGGAGTCAGTCGCTCTCCAGCAGACCCAGAGGACATTTATGCCTCTCAATTTCTTGAGGAAGGTCATGAAGTTTCATCGCCAAACCTGCGTGATTATGCTGATCTACCATCGTCTGCATTTACTCCATCAGATCGGGCCGAAGCAAGTACTCAGACTGATAATGCAGCAGATTTTCGCAGAATTATGGATATTCTCTTGGAGATGCGAGGTCAAATTTATTGTCTGGGATGCGAGGTTCAAAACTTGCAAAATGCGGGTCAAGTTTCTTCATGTTCATTGAATGATCAGATCCAAGCCCTCACTGTTCAGATTCAGGCCAATGCCAAGGGTGAAGAGATTGCACAACTGAAGGAAGACTTGAAAAGGCTGGAAGGCATCGTTTAGTCTATGGGAGATTTCCAGCTTGTCCGCGTTCCCAAGCAATCTTGACTTTATTCCATTTTCATCTCAACCTTTTTAATGCTGACAAAAAGGGGGAGAGATGCAAGATTTGAACAATTTGACTGTTTAATCGTGTGGACTGTGTGGATTGTTGGATTTTGTTGGATTGTTTTGATGTTTAACTCTGTTTGACTTTGTTTTTATGTTTGGATGAGAACTGAACTAGACTTGGACTTGACTGCTTCTATTAACTACTATTGATATCTTATGGATGGCTTTATCGTATACTAGACTAACCTATTTTCTGTGGTTGCAAATTCTAGTATTATTCATTTAGCCATTTATCTCTATAAGATATGCATATGTGTTTGAGAAATGTTTTGCAGGTCAAAGTTGTCCAAATCTGCAGGAAAGTTTTGTCACCATAAAAAAGGGGGAGATTGTTGGAGAAATCTTCTTGAAGTGTTTTGAAGCTGACAAAACGTTTCCATCAGTCTAGTCTGAAGGTTTGCAGACTCTGCTATTTAAAGTCTGAAGACCTCCGGACAGCCAGACTCAAGACTCAAAGTCTATCCTCATTGACAGTCTCTAATCCGTTGAAGAAAGGTTATCCAGAACTGGATGTTTCATTAAGGATATGACCTTATCGACTGGAGAAGATCTCTTGGCTGGAAAAGACATAACGGAATCCTTTGATTGATCGAGATTGACTCGAAGATTAAGGATCCGATGATTGCCTAAATATTCTTGGAAGGTTCTACTTATGGAAACCGAGATCCTGATTGTATGGGCGAACATGATTGATGGGCTATCGACACGTTCCTTTAATAGCTCGAATAATCTTCTTAATTGATTCCGTCCAACGGGTAGATTGGAGGAATTCCTTTGGTAAGTGCCAACGGGTATGATGGCAAAAAGGAATATATAAGGAAGACGTTCTAAGTTGTTTGAGGTGTGCGCGATAGAAGAATTCCAAAGTCTGAAGCTTCCTGTTGTTTAGACAATTCCTTTGAGCGAAACCTTGTATACAAAAGAGAGTCTATATTTGTGAGAAACCTTGAGGAGGTGTGGTAGAACATCTACACTGTGGAATCAAGGAAAAGCTGTGCTGTAACTTCTCTTTTGTTCATAGTGAAATCCAGCCGGTGGGCTGTCAGTGCGGAAGAGTGGACGTAGGCTTGGAATAAGCCGAACCACTATAAACCTTGTGTTCAATTTTCTCTTCCTTACTCTCTTTACTTTGATCGTACTTCATTTTGTTAATCAATAGAGAACTTCCTTTCTATCAATTGAGACACGGGAGTGGTGTCTCGATTTTGCCTAGAATCTAAATTGGAAAGTTATTTATCTTCCGTATCTCGATAAATTGTTTGTGCACCTATTCACCCCCTCTAGGTGCTTATACTAGCTATCTCAAATACCATCATTTTTATAATTTTTTTGAAATTTTCATATTTTTTCATTTTTTTATATTTTTTATTTAAAATTAATTCCCTAAACCGATATATGCCGATTTACGCTAATATGGGACTGCCCAGTACATGAATATAACAAGAACCAAGCTCAAATCGACCGTTTCCAGATTGAAACTTGGTTTGTGTATTTCGTCGAACACTTGGCGTGCATTAAATCACCCCAAAATAGCTTCTCCGGACCATGTTTGCGGCCTTCAATCTCAACCTATAAGCAATCTCATGTAGAACTAAAGTATCAAGATTATACTACCACATGTAAGGAGTAAGATTAGATAGAAATCACAGCTTAAAACACACAAAAACCAAGTTGGAATCGTCATCAAATATGCGGGTTTGATATGATTTTGCAAATCTGGGTTTGAACCCAAGTCAAGCAAACAGGTTGAATGCCCATATTCAAGCCCCGACACTCATCACATACGAGATCTAAGGGAAACACTACTTAATCCAAGTGAAAGTAGGTAACATGAGCTTTCAAATGCAACAAACATCATAGAGAATGACCCACTGAACAACATCAAAACAACCTCTTCAAGAAGCACACATGCAAAACTCTTGAAGAGACTTCAAACACTTAGAAAAATTTCAGCCTCAGAAATCAGTTTTCCGAGCTGGTTTTTCTCTTGATTTTCATAATCAAAACATGCTCAAGCTCAAAATATATATATATATATCTAGGATGCTTACCTTGCTTCCTAGTTTCCCTTTCAAGTGGTTCTTGGCCCAAGAATCCAAGAAATTATCCTCGGGGGCCCGTGGGAGTTGGCTTCTTCAACTGGGAATGAGATCTGTAGAAAAAAGAACTGACAATGAAGGTTTTCATTGACCTCTAAAATTAAACTTCAAGACCTCTTTTGTTGGAAAACTTAACACCACACCAAACTATATGTATTCTAGTTTGGGGTAAAAGTCAATATTTTCCTCATTTGTCTCTGAATTTTCTCAAAAGCACTCGCCTTCCCTCACCCGTGACCAACCGGGCTCAACACTTCGAAAAATTTCCAGTGTTTCTTGGTTCGCCAAGAGGGTGTTCTTTCAGGGGACTTTAGGAGGCCTTCCCGATCTCCATTTAGGACTTGTGACCTATGGATGGAAAGATATTTGAGTGAAGTTTCACTCTCTAGTTTAAGGTTTTGGCTAATTTTGGCTGAAGGGTTATGAAAATCTCACTTTTCTCTCTCAAGGTCGGTCTGGATTTTTTGGGTTTTTTTTGCCTTCTGGAGTTACTTCTGAAGGTGTCTTTGGGGAACGATTCTGAGCTCTCTCCTCTCTCTCTCTCTCTCTCGTCCCTTCTCTCTCATCCCTTGAAAGACCTTGCTTCAATGATCTTATCCCCTCCATTAGAGGATTTTTGGTCGGTCTTTTGTCCACCTACCAAGCCTGTCAACAGGGCTACTTCAACAACTTTCTGACTTAGCCAAATTTCCACTCTTGCAGCTGTTGAGTGTCCGTACTTTGCTGCGACTTTCCTGTGCTTTTAGCAGCTTATCCCTGGCCAATTCTTGTCCACTTGTACTACTAATTATGGTCTTCCATCACGTGCAAATATCAGGCTGGTTGAGAAGGTGAGGAGGATATGGTGGGGCCACCAAGTTGCTTACTCAACAACTCCGAAATCAGACCAACTTATGGACTGAGATTTGTCAGCTGGTTTGGGTACTTTAATCCATCAATTTGGCTGCGATTTTTTTATCAATTAGCAAGATCATGCATAGTACTTTAATATCTCGACCAGATTTTGCAATTTTGCCCACCAAACTTTGCAAGAAAGTCCCTCAAAGTTGGCCATTTTCTTATCCGAAAATGCCCAATTCAATACAAATTTGGTCTTTTTTGCTCGATTTGATTGATTCGACTTGGCCCAAATTCAATTTCAACTTAATTGGTGACCAAGATGATGATTTATGGGCTCGGGCGTAAATTTTACAAAATTTGCGAATTGGTCCCTCAACTTTTGGAAATTGCATTTTTGGCGCCAATTTGCCATTTGAATTCCAATCTGACCTCCTGGGCTTGGCTAGTCACATTTAGATCATTGGCCCCAACTTTCTTTTCTTTTCTTTTTTTAATTTTTTATATATTTTTTAATTCTTTTTCTTTTTCTTTTCTTCTTTTTTTTTTAAAGTAAAAACATCTTCCATTTAAAACACTATATTAAATGGCTAGATAATCTATATGCAAGAATTTAACTTGCAAGAATTTAACTTGAGATATTTTTGTGGAAAAACAAGTTTCCATTTTTTTGGAAATGATTTTTAGGCGAAAATTTAGGTGTCAAAGATGTATAGAAAATGGCAATTGTTTGACTTGACTATCAAAAGGCACGACTAATAAAGAAAAGAAATAAAAATTAGTTAAGTATTTGAAATCTATCAAGCAAGGATATAGTGCCAGCAAGCTCGGGTGGAAGAGCCCTCAATAGAATAGGCAGTGTGCTACAAATGCGCGAGAACACATAATTACTAAGGAGAATGAGCGCAATTCATTTTATCTCCTAGAAGGTCGCACATTCAGTATGAGAGATGCATGCAAGTCAGGGGTGCAAAATCGAAGCCATCACTGTCATAGTGATCTCCCTTTGAGAAAGCAGAATTGTACGAAGAAGACCCTTCATTTCTTAAACTCTCTGCCATGCTCGGCTGCATCTTACTTGTCACGTCACATAGGAACCCCCAAAACAAGGCCTCTCATTCTCTTATTTACATAGAAAAACAGTTCCTTCTCCCTTTTTGATGCATTCGAGTTACTACCTAATCGTGCAAGTGTCCTTGAAAGATTTATTATTCTAAATTAGCCCTAATCATTTTAGACAAGAAAGTAACAACCAAGATAGAGAGATGAGACTTTTCTACGTGTGCATGCACCTACAAAATAGTAGCATCCTTTGTACAGACTCGGCACGTGCGGCAACTGTGCGGCATCAGTGCGGTACTTGTGCAACTCGTGTGGTATTAATACATCGTTGTTTATTGTCTTGAATAATCCTACAGACTCGTCTTGATTTATAAAAATTTATTGAAGCAACTTGTCTATGCTTGATGTTAAAATCTACATTGGTGAGTAGGAAAATATTTCGAGTCCACTAAAATTACAAATAAAAGATATCAAATATTAGAATAAGAAGAGGAGGAAGAGGAGGAGGACGAGAAGGAGTGGAACAAAAGAAGAAGAAATAATAATCAGTTAAACACCTAAAATATATCAAGTAAGGGTATAGCGACAGCAAGCTCGGGTAGAAGAGCCCTCAATAGAGTAGTCGGTGTGCTACAGGAGCTTGGATCTCACCAACATTTTCTTATACAATTTCCTTACTAGCTCAACCTGCTCATTTAAGCTTGGTGGAGAGAGTTTATCGGCTGAATTAATGCCAATGTATTTTAAATTTATCTTGAAGAGCTTCATTGCTAGGCTTACTAGATCACGATTGACTTTAAGTAATGAAGTTGGTATAGTATCCTGCAAACTTTAATATGTAGCTTTCTATGGATTAAAATTACCTGAAAGTATATATATGTTGTTATCAAAACACATAGTCCTCACCTTTTGGAAGTACAACATGTCTTTAAAGGTAAACTTTTCCAACATATTGGATCCGTTCTTGCATCAAATTCAACCCCACCGCCCCACCCATAGAAAATGGCAATTATTTTACTTGACTATCAAAAGGCACGACCAGTAAGGAAGAGAAATGAGAATCAGTAAAGCACTTGAAATCTATCAAGCAAGGGTATAGCACCAACAAAGTCGAGTTGAAGAGTCGTTGATAGAGTAGGCGGTGTGCTACAAGTCCACGAAAAATTCACTTTCGATATTTTTCCTTATAAAACCTCCTACAGTGGGAAAACTATCGAGACAAATGTGTTCAAAAAGCTTTATTTCCATATTATTGAATAAATACAAGATCTTTATAAGAGATTACAATGCCTGTAAAGTCATGTGAAATCAGTAAACAAAGATTTGTCCGAAAAAATTCCTTTTGCTCCATGAAAAATTCCCTTTCGATATTTTGCCTTATAAAACCTCCTGCAGTGGGAAATCTATTGGGATAAATGTGTTTAAAAATATTTCTTTCCATATTATTTAATATATACGATATTACAACACCTGTAAAGTCATGTGAAATCAGCAAACAAAGATTTGTCCAAAAAAATTGTGACATCCCAATTTTCCAATTCTATTTTTAATAAATTGAGACGTGCATTTTGTTGGCACGCATATAGTTCTTTTCCTTGAGTCGGCCACTCATGTGAAAACTAGTCTATCAGGTGAAGCCGTTAAGAAATTTTAATGCATCAAACTCGATAATTTAACCAGGAAGCGATCTTTCGACCGAGCTAATCTGCAATGATCATTACGGCACAATTAAAAATCGATTAGAGATCGGAGATAGGTCGACTCGACAGGGGCATGTGATCAGGTGTGGGTGATTCCACCAGATCGCACAATTCTTGTCGATCGGCACTAGACCGACTTTTCTGTCGATTGGGTACCCTGTGTCAGTATTTGAAACCTTGAGATTACCCCGACAACCGAAAGTCGCCAATGTTTCAAAGATGTACATTGTGGCTTGAGATGATCAACCACAGTTCAAATGCATGAAAATCTCTAAAGGCTACCTGGTAGGTTGGGCCGCGCTAGTATCGTGCCAAAGTGAAATTAACCGTGGAATTGAGATCGAATTCAGAAATTGGAAGTCAGGGTGTGTCACAAATCATTTTAGGACCATTGACTCATTTTCGGAAGATTTTTTCATGTAATCAGAATTTTTCAGAAATTAAATCAGAGAATGGCTATTTTGGCTCGAGAAATTAGTAGGCCCGCCTTTGGTCTTGCTTTTAGGACTTAAGTTGGTTCTATGGACAAGTGAAGATGTGAATTGAAGTGTAGTGACATTGGATTAATTTTATGGACTTCAATTGGACTCAATTGGGAGAGAATTGAATGGAATTAAAGAAATTAATGTACAAAGTTTCATGCCCCGGCGGAAAAATGAAATGGACCCCTTGGAGAAAGGTTGTGGGAGATAGTGGAGTGTGACATCATCCATGAGGTCATGGTGGGCCATTTTTGTTGGGTTAAAGAAAAAGAAAAAGAAAAGGGAATGGTCCCATCTCTCTCTCTCTCTCCTTCTTCTCTCTTCTTCCTCTCTCCCTTCCGTTGGTTTCTCCTCCATCCTTGCTGTGCGAAGATGAGAAAAATGCAGAGGAGAAGCTGGTGCAGCCATGGCCGTCCGCTACCACTCGCACGCCGTCGCCGCCGCCGCCGCGTGTCCGCCCCGCGCCACCCGCGCGCCGCTCGCTGGTCCGCTCGCGTCTCCGCTCCGCATCAGCTCGCGTCGCAGCTGCTGCATCAGCTCCTGCCGGAGCCGTTCGGCCACCTCCGGCCACCGTTCAGGCCCCGCCTAGGTCCGGTTCGACCCCTCAACCTTCCCCGGTCCTTCTCCATCTCATCCAAGCTCTGAATCTACCCTTTCTCGGCCTCAAACCGCAGCGGACAGCAGCTGGAAAAATGGGTATGGCAGCCCGGTTTTGGTCCGTTTTGGCCGGCTTCCCAACCCCGGATGCTTGGTCCGCTTTGAAGAAAGTTGTTCCCCTCGGCGTCCCCGTCGTTTTGGTCCGCTCGGCTCGTCATTTGAGTGAGTTTAACTCACTAAACCTTGATTAGAGGATTAATGATGCTTTAGGGGTGCTTAGTTTATGTTAAGTGTTATTAGGTGGTTAGTTTAATTTATTTAAGTGTAGATTATATTAAGGTGTTTGATTAACTTAAATTGTGTTTAATTTAAGGTTAAGTGAGTGGTTATATTAATATAAACTGTGATGTGACATAAAGGAAATTACTTTTGATTTATTTAAATATTTCGAAATTGTTTTAAAATTTAATAATATTTTATTATTCGAAATTATAAAAATATTATTATTTAATTATTTTCGGAATAAATTTAATTATTTATTAAATTCGAAAATTTTGTCGACCCTAAATTCTCGAATTTGATACGGTCTATGTAGTCAGATTTTGAAATTGACGATTGGATATTATGAATTGAGTGTGGATCGTGAAAGATATGGATATTATTATTTAATTAATTTTCGGGATAAATTCAATTATTTGATAAATTCTGAAAATTATTTTGGAACCTTATTTTCTCAAAATTTCGTGTTGATCGCTGCTGTGCATTTAGAATTTGAATTTGATGAATGGATGTGGCAAATTGAGTGTTGATTATGATAAATAGGGATTTCATTCATAAAAACTCAAGTGTCGAGTTTTGATGCAAAAATTGGATTTTAATGATTATATTAAATAGTGGGGTTTGAAAAAAAAAGTGAGATATTGGCTTTTTGATTAGAAATTAGCGTGTCCCCACACACGTGAGTAATTTCTAGAATATTTTTAATATGAAGAAAAATGGCTGGGATCACTATTTTAAGTGGAAGCATTGAACGAAATATAAAGTGTCCTGGGGCTGAGTATGCTTTGGCTGTGTGATAACTAAGAGGAATCGTCCTGGGCTGTTGAGCCGGACTTGCCCCTATACGGGATGCCCACGCGGTGGATGCCAATCGCAGTAGAGGCTGGGCCGACTGGATCGATGCTCCTTCGGGAATGCCGTCGACGTAGTGACGAAGCCACGCTCTAAGGGAGGAGGCGATGCCTGGCATTAATGTTAGAAGATAGCCGAACTGCGAGTAGGCTATGCCCTTGTGTGGTAGTGAATAACAATTGGAATGCATGTTGAGTGTTGTTGATGTGTCGGATTATGGGACGGAATTGTGTGGCATGGAATGGGACGTGTCATAACGATTTAGTCTTATAATCAGGACCCCCGCGGTTGTTGGTTATATGAAAGTGAATGCGTTCCGGTTGTTTAAGTTCCTATTACTATCTGTGATTGAGTGATTTGAATTGTGCTAACCTACAAGAAGGAATTGAGACGAGGTAAGTTCTCTGTGTGATGTGGCTAGGCCACCCTTGAGCATATTTCCTTTCTAATAGGGGTTTAGGGGGTTGAACTTGCTGAGACATTGTCTCATCCCGGTTTGGGGATTAAAATTTCAAGTCCCTGGTGGACGAAGTGGCTAGATAGCTTTGGTTGGCCTTGAGTAGTTGCAGAGGTGAAGTCATGAGGATTGGAGAACGTGTCCGACTTGTAGGTCGTAGGACAGTTCATTTTTAAGAGCCGGTGTTTTGTAGACTTTTAGCTATAAGCCTTCGTTTGTATCTCCGTTGGTTTATGTAAGTGATTGGTTGTGATTTATTGCCTACTTATCTATCCCAAGTTAAATGTTGTCAGGGGATTTGCTTCGCTTCCGCATGCGTAATAAAATGAAAGGGGTCGGCGACACTACCTGGGAATGTCACATTTGCATGACCATGGTGGGATGTTGGCGCACTCGAGGTTCGGGGCGTGACATCCCTGTTTAAGTGGTATCAGAGCATGGTTCATGTATGGAGTGATAAGGTGCGTGGGAGTAATGGGATAGTTAGTAGGAAAGGCTTTTAATATGCTGATGCATGTGGTTGATAGCTGTTTGGTAATGTGTTTGTGGGGTCACTCAAATTCTAACCTGATGTTGGAATCGGAAAACAGGTGTCTATAAAGATCCTGTAGGATGAGTGACCAGGAGTGGAGAACCCTTTGGAGGAGGTCGATAGGACCTGTACCTCGGTAGGACGCTGACAAGAGTTAGTACCTGAGGTAGAGCGCAGGTTTAGACCAGCGCGAGTGTGAGAGTACCGCCGCAAGTCGGTACTTAGAGTGTAGCAGCACCGAACGATCTTATGTTCGTTGGGATCGTTCAGGCACTAGTGTTCCTTGGAAGCTTGTTGGGTTAGTAAGCTCAGGACCGAGCCGTTGCTATTGCCGTTGTTTCTACCGCTGCCAGTGTTGTGACCGTTGTTGTTGCCGCGCCTGTTGAAGCCCAATATGGAGTTGTGATCGAGGATCAAGCCTCCGTATCTAAGTCAGAGTTCAATTTTGACAGAGGTGGGAATCAATTGGAGAGAAAGGCCGATGTCAGAAGAAAGGTGCCCTGTTTCACCCGATCGGAAGAGTAAAAATTGGAAAGTCAGTGCTCAACTCGATCGATGTGTGTCGTGTCTGTAAGAAAGGACATGGATCTGTCCCGTGCTGTAAGAGGGAAAGGACTTGTTACAAGTGTCGCCAGTAAGGCCATTTGATTAAAGATTGTCCGTATAAACAGATGGAATCACAGCTTTTCTATCATCGCTGTTGATAAGACAGAACAGAGGAATCATGCTTCGGGACACATAGTGGGGTACTTGGAACAGACCCTAGTGCAAGGAAGGGTGCATGATGTCACTTGATGGGAGGTAGAGGACTCACCGATTGTGTGTCGAGTTTATGGAAAGGAGGCTTAAGTCAGCCCAGTGTCAGAGTAAAAAGGGAGCATGATTTGAATATGGCTAGCATGGCCGTCAGGTTAGGAACTGTCCGTGTAAGTTCAGGAGAGCATAAGCACTGTTACTGCAAATAGGATGCCACTAGGATGGCTAGAAGAGCATGAATGGGTCGACCAAGCATCAATCAAGGGAAGAATGTTTCTGAGATGTTTTTATTAAAGTAGTGCAGGAGGATTTTCAATGAGGGTTGTAAGATTTTCGGATTGGTAATAAAGTAATATAAATATAAATCTCTGACTATAGTTGTACTTGCGTGGGTTTGCTTAAGTATGACTTGGAAGTCATTTATAAAAAGATTTGGCTCAAGGAGCTTCCTGCTGTTTTGAATCGCGGTAGTGATATAATTCACTTTGTTCAGCTAGCGAGCGAAAGTTTTGAATCACTAAAAGTTGAAGAGGAACTTCAATTCTTGTTATTCGTCACTAAAGATGACCTGATTATGGTTGTTGGTTATTGAATCTATATGGCAACTGTAGTGGATGCGTCAGTTGAGGAGCCGAATATGGAGGACATAACCGTGGTACATAAGTTTTCTAAGATATTTTCTGAAGAATTGCCAGGTTTGTTGTCAGGAAGAGAAATAGAGTCGTGATTGAATTAGCACCCAGAACAGAGCCAGTCCCTAAGGCTCCTTACCAAATGGTGTTACCCAAGTTAAAATAACTGAAGGTGTAGATGTAGGAATTGTGGAATAGGAGATTCATACGTTCCAGTGCATCACCTTGATTCGTGAAGACAAAAGTTGATTCATTGTGCCTGTACATCGATATTCTTAAAGATCAACTTGAGGTTAGAGTATCATCAATTGAGGATCAGGAAGAAAGACATATCGAAGTTAGCACCTCGCACTTAATACAGCAGTTGTGAGTTCATTGTAATGTTGTGTGGTTTGATGGACACCTTAACTGTTTGTTTCGGTCTAATTAGCAGAATGTTTAAGGGTACTTGAATCAGTTGTGATCGTGCTCATTGAAGTTATCCTGATGTGTTCAAAGAGTGCTAAGAAGCACGAGAGACATTTAGGGATGGTACTTCAGACTTTGAGTACTTTTGGATTTTACGATAAGCTTAGCAGATGTGAGTTTTGGGTGACTCGTGTTGTGTTCCTAGGTCACATGATTTCAGGCGAAGAAATCTCCGTAGACCCGTCCGAGATTAAAGCAGTGAACAGTTGGCTGAGATTGACTACAACGACAGAGATCAGAAGTTTCTGGGTTTAGCAGGGTATTACAGACGGGTTGTAGAAAGGTTTTCAGTGTTAGTATCGCCGTTGACAAGACTTTTGAAGAAGAAAGAAAAGTTTGTGTGGTTAGGTAAGTGCGAGAGTAGTGTTCATGAGCTTAAGCAGAAGCTGACTACCGCACCTGTGCTTACTATTCCATTTGGTTCTGGAGGATGCGAGATCTACAGTGATGCGTTATTTAAAGGACTGGGTTGCTTGTTAAGGCAGCATGATAAGGTTGTTGCATATGCGTCCCGTCAGTTGAGACCTCGAGAGTTGAATATGAGATAGCGTCGCTGGATGGAACTCATTAAGGATTATGACTATGATATTTTGTATCACTCTGGAAAGGTGAGCAAAGTCGCAGATGCACTGAGTCGAGAGTCCTTAGTTGCACAGTTGGTACTCATGGATTGGATCTTACTTGAGGAAGTCTGAAATTCAGTTTTCAAATCTAAGGTATGCCACCTTTGGATCTTAGGACTACCCTCAGAATTGAGCCGAGAGTACAGTCAGAATCAAATCGCTTCAGTGGACAGATTTAGAAATTCAAAAGACTCTATAAGAGAATGCAGATGAGAGAGAGGTTGAGTTTCAAATCTTTGAAGACAGAATGCTAAGGTTTTGAGGACGATTGTGTGTAATTGACGATGCAGAGATTAAAGAAGAGATCTTATGGGAAGTTCATCATAGCAATTTCAGAGTCGTCCAGGCAGTGCGAAGATGAGTCAGAATCTACATCATCGGGATTGGTAGATCGGTATGAAGATAGATATCGCCGAACACGTTGTAAGTGTTGGATGTATCAGTAAGTGAGAATTTGGGAATGTAAACCAGGAAAGCTTTTTCAAGCACTTGAGAGAGTCCTGTGTGGGAATGGAAGTATAGCATGATGGAATGTTATGACAAGCTTATTAAGGAGTTGGGAAGAGTATTGATTCCTTATGGGGTTGTGGTCATCAGATGAACAGAGTCAGCTCACCTTAGTGCAGCACGAAAAGATCTCGATTAGAACAGGTATACCGAAGTGTATGTATATCATATAAATCATCTGCATGGAGTGCTGGGGATGAATTGTACTTCAAATCTAGATTAGATGTTTCGAGTTGGCAGAGCTTTCAGATAGTTCTTTCTTAAGCAGTGCATAGCAGAGAGTGCGGAATTTCGATTGCTGAGATGAAGTCAGGGAAAGAAAGATCACAGGTCAGGGTCAGTACAGTAGTCAGTGATTGCAGTTACTGAGATCAGTGTCAGAGTTATATCAGATCTTGACCAAAGGTTCCCAGTTTCAGTAGATCAATCAGATAGTTTCTTTTTAGTCAGTGTAGAGTAGGGTGTTCAGAACTTCAGTTGTTGAGATGAGATCAGAGATCAGAAAATCGCAGGTCCAGAGTTGGTTCAGAAATCAGTGATTCAGTCGCAGTTATCAGAGGCAGTTTTGAGACCGCTCAGAATCACCAGTTTAGCTTCACAGACTTTGTGTTGAAGACCTTTGGAATTTTAAGTGGGGAAGTGTATTTTTCCTTGGGTGTCGCCCTTGGTGAGGACGTCTCGATCTATTAAGGAAGGGAACATGAATCGGCATTTAAATCGGAATCCATCAGAATTTGAGTTCAAAGGAGGGTTTTGGCTTTAAATGAATTAAAGAAGCATTTCGAGACACCGTCGGCGCCTCTAGCCGAGTGGTACCCGGGAAGAAGCGAAAGGTCCGAAGTCGGGAGTTCGAATCCCCGACGCGGCAGTTAGCCGCTTTGTGGAAAAAAAAAAAGGAGAACCAAATCTTTTGCAACTTTCATTTTTGGTAAAGATGGACAAGTGCTTAGCCTTTTTGAGAGTCAAGGATTGGTCGGGTTAATTCGGAAAAGTTTCGTCGGCACAGAGGATCTTCGATAGCAATACGAAGTAGAATTGAGGGAGCAGAATTGACGAGACGATAATACCCCACCATTTTGAAGAAGAATTTTTAATGGTTTAAATTTCGAGGACGAAATTTTTATAAGAGGGGAAGAGTTGTGACATCCCGATTTTCCAATTCTATTTTTAATAAATTGAGATGGGCATTTTGTTGGCACGCATATAGTTCTTTTCCTTGAGTCGGCCACTCATGTGAAAACTAGTCTATGGGTGAAGCCGTTAAGAAATTTTAATGCATCGACTCGAGAATTTGACCAGAAGCAATCTTTCGACCGAGCTAATCGCAAGGATCATTACGGCACAATTAAAAATCGATTAGAGATCGGAGATAGGTCGACTCGACAGGGGCATGTGATCAGGTGTGGGTGATTCCACCAGATCGCACAATTCTTGTCGATCGGCACTAGACCGACTTTTCTGTCGATTGGGTACCATGTGTCCGTATTTAAAACCTTGAGATTACCCCGACAACCGAAAGTCGCCAATGTTTCAAAGATGTACATTGTGGCTTGAGATGATCAACCACAGGTCAAATACATGAAAATCTCTAAAGGCTACCCGGTAGGTTGGGCTAGGCTAGTATCGTGCCAAAGTGAAATTAACCGTGGAATTGAGATCGAATTCAGAAATTAGAAGTCGGGTGTGTCACAAATCATTTTAGGACCATTGACTCATTTTCGGAAGATTTTTTCATGTAATCAGAATTTTTCAGAAATTAAATCGAGAATGGCTATTTTGGCTCGAGAAATTAGTAGGCCCGCCTTTGGTCTTGCTTTTAGGACTTAAGTTGGTTCTATGGACAAGTGAAGATGTGAATTGAAGTGTAGTGACATTGGATTATTTTTATGGACTTCAATTGGACTCAATTGGGAGAGAATTGAATGGAATTAAAGAAATTAATGTACAAAGTTTCATGCCCCGGCGAAAAAATGAAATGGACTCATTGGAGAAAGGTTGTGGGAGATAGTGGAGTGTGACATCATCCATGAGGTCATGGTGGGCCATTTTTGTTGGGTTAAAGAAAAAGAAAAAGAAAAGGGAATGGTCCCATCTCTCTCTCTCTCCTTCTTCTCTCTTCTTCCTCTCTCCCTTCCGTTGGTTTCTCCTCCATCCTTGCTGTGCGAAGATGAGAAAAATGCAGAGGAGAAGCTGGTGCAGCCGTGGCCATCCGCTCCCGCTCGCACGCCGTCGCCGCCGCCGCCGCGTGTCCGCCCCGCGCCACCCGCACGTCGCTCGCTGGTCCGCTCGCGTCTCCGCTCCGCATCAGCTCGCGTCGCAGCTGCTGCATCAGCTCCTGCCGGAGCCGTTCGGCCACCTCCGGCCACCGTTCGGGCCCCGCCTAGGTCCGGTTCGACCCCTCAACCTTCCCCGGTCCTTCTCCATCTCATCCAAGCTCCGAATCTACCCTTTCTCTGCCTCAAACCGCAGCGGACAGCAGCTGGAAAAACGGGTATGGCAGCCCGGTTTTGGTCCGTTTTGGCCGGCTTCCCAACCCCGGATGCTTGGCCCGCTTTGAAGAAAGTTGTTCTCTCGAACACTGAAGGATATTCTATTCGCATCTAGAAAGCTGAGATTTGAATAGAAATATGCTGTCAATTGTGCATAGTCGTCTGTGGTGTCGGAGCAAAATTGCTCAAGTTGAAGCATATTGAACTTCTCCCTCAAGTTCACATTGATGGCATCCAGAAAGTCGAAATCAACGCTCCTGGGGTTTATCACCCCACGTTTCAACAGTTTGAAGAACAGATCCTTCTATTCCTTTGATTTGAACAACTCCGTTCTTTTTCCCTTAACCTTCACAGCAACACCCATCCTAGGTTGGAATTCACTAAACAGTTTATCATCATCGTTTCCGTCAGTGGAATTCAATCCTCCTACACGAGGGTCACTTGGAATGTTTGCAAGTGCTTCCTCAGCCTTTCCTTTGGGAGCAATTCCCAAATCCTCCATTCGTCGCAAAAAGACATACTCATTTCCATAACCCTTGTCTTTAAGGAAATCATCTACATAGCTCAGCGGAGTACCAGTGCTCTTCAAAGCACGATAGAGCTTGTAAATAAAAGAGGGTTTTTGGACTCTTACAGGGTCTACTTCCTCGATTATTTCTTCCTCCGATTGTTGACCCACACCCTGTGGAGTAGATGGTGGAGAGTGACGTGGTTGAGAGTGAATCGGGCTCTGTCGCTGTCTCGGTAACTCTTCCGCCTCAGTGAGATCGAAATGGGTAGGACCCTCCCTCATTCTCTATGGTCCCCTGCTCGCGATTCTTGAAGACTTTCTCGAAGAAGACATCGTTCCTTGTCGTTGAAAGATTCCTTGACTCGCTTTCCCAAGAAAAGATGACAACTTTCTCGAAGATGAACACGAAGTCGAGACAGGATTGGGAGGAGAATGCTTTTTAGAGTTTTGGAGTTAAGCGAAGAAAACAACTGACTGTATATATATAACCCAATTTAAAAAGGAAAAAGCCAATCGACATAAAGGAAAGTGAACAGTCGTCCCTTTTTAAAAATGATAACCGCCCTTTTTAAAGAAAAACTACCATTTTAAATAGAAGTTATCTTTTTGAAAAGGCAAAATTCCATTTTTAATATAAATCAATTATAACTGAACGAATGATCGTACCTTTTCGAGATTGAATATTAAAACAACTTGCCATGAATGTCTGAGTCTAAGGGTCTGAGAGTCTCTAGACTTTAACTTCCTCAAGCTTCAAAATGTTGAGTCTGGAACGGATAATATCGAATTGATTCTTCTCCAAAGGCTTTGTGAATATATCCACTAGTTGGCTCTTTGAATCAACAAATTGAATCGAGATTTCTCCATTTTGAACATGATCTCTAATGAAGTGATGTCGAATCTCTATATGCTTTGCCCTTGAGTGAATGATTGGATTTTTAGTGAGATTGATTGCGCTGGTGTTGTCACATCTAGTCTCAGTGCATAAGTCTTCAATTCCAAAGTCTTGTAGCTGTTGTTTTATCCACAGAATTTGCGAACAACAACTTCCAAGAGCTACATACTCGCTTTGTGTAGAGAGCCACAAAGTATTTTGTTTCCTTGAAAACCAAGACATTGTCCCTTCCAAGCAACCGGCAAGTTCCGAGGTGCTCTTTCTATCAACTCGCAACCGCTAGATCTGCGTCTAAATATCCAAGAAGATTAAAGTCTCCTTCTTAGGATACCAAAGACCGATGCTTGAAGATGAAGCAACGTATTTAATAATACGTTTTAGCAGATCGAGATGAGATTCTCTAGGATCCGATTGAAACCTAGCAGAGATGCAAACACTCAACAAAATGTCGTGTCTAGAGGCAATAAGATAAAGAAGTGAACCGATGATACTCCTATACAGCTTTTGATCAACTTTCTTCCCTTCTTCATCTTTGTCTATCTTCAAAGAACTTGACATCGGTATGTCGGTCTTTTTGCACTTTTCCAGTCCAAACTTTTTGACAAGATCATTAGCATATTTTTCTTGATGAATAAAAGTTCCTTCCTTCAATTGTTTTACTTGGAGTCCAAGAAAGAAGGTTAACTCTCCCATCATACTCATTTCAAACTCATCCCGCATAGACTTAGAGAATTTCTTTACTGAGACTTTCATTAGAGGATCCAAAAATAATATCATCCACATATATTTGAACAAGTAAAAGCTTTTGTTTTCCTTTTTGATAAATAGAGTAGTATCTACTTTACCTTTGACAAAACCATTCTCGTATTAAGAACTTACTTAGTCTGTCGTACCAAGCTCGAGGTGCTTGCTTTAAACCATACAAGGCTTTTTGATCGAAGACTAAGTCCGGCTTCTTTGGGTCTTCAAACCCTGGTGGTTGTTCCACATAAACTTCCTCATGGATAAATCCATTTAGGAAGGCACTTTTGACGTCCATTTGGAATAACCTGAAATTTTTATAACAAGCAAACGCAAGTAATAATCGAATAGCTTCTAACCTTACTACTGGTGCGTAAGTCTCATCATAGTCTATTCCTTCTTCTTGCGTATAACCCTTGGCCACAAGTCTCGCTTTGTTTCTTACGACTTTTCCTTTCTCATTCATCTTGTTCCTGAACACCCATTTAGCTCCAATAAAAGTTTTACCTTTTGGTTTAGATGTCAATTCCCAGACATCATTAATGTTGAACTGTCTGAGCTCTTCTTGCATAGCTTAAATCCAGCTTTCATCAGATAAAGCTTCTTCTATGCTTTTTGGTTCAATTTCAGAAATGAGAGCCACAGCACTAGACTCTTCGCGCCTTTTGGATCTTGTGCGAATTCCTTCATTAATGTCGCCAATAATAAGATTTTTGGGATGACTAGACTTATGCTTCCAGTTACTGGTTGATTCGTCAGGTTGATGATCTCTTTCTTTACTTGAATCTTCACGAACAGCTTGATGCTTGTCTTCTAGAGTCTGAGATGCTTCTTGAGTTGTAAGCTTTGGAGAGTCTGGAGTAGGTTCAGATTCTTCATGATGAGTCTGACTGGATTCATTTTGCATAGAATCTTGAAATTTGACATTCATTGATTCCTCCACAGATTGACTCTTCTTGTTGTAGACTCTGTAGGCTTTGCTTAATGTAGAATATCCAAGGAAGATGCCTTCATCTGATCTTTCTTCAAACTTACCAACTTGATCTTTTGCATTTTTCAGTATAAAGCATTTGCAACCGAACACATGAAAGTACGAAACAATAGGCTTCTTACCTTTGAATAACTCATAAGAGGTTTTCTAGAATAGGTCTTAAAAAGACTCTATTGATGATATAGCACGCTGTTGAAACAAAGCTTCAGCCCCAAAATCGTGAAGAAATCTTACTTTCAATTAAAAGAGTTCTAGCCATTTCTTGAAGAGATCTATTCTTTCTTTCCACAACTCCATTTTGCTAAGGAGTATATGGAGAGGAGAACACATACTTAAAGCCAGATTTATCACAAAATTTTGTAAAATCTTGATTTTCAAATTCACCTCCATGATATGTTCTTATACTTGAGATAACACATCCTTTTTCATTTTGAACCTTTTTAGCAAATTTTTCAAAATACGAGAAGGTTTCGGACTTACTTGCAAGGAAATATACCCAAGTAAATCGGGAGTAATCGTCCACAATTATTAGGCAATATTTCTTACCTCCAATGCTCCGGGTTCTGGTTGGTCCGAAGAGATCCATATGCAGCAGCTGCAGTACATGATTAGTAGAGACATGATTTATTGGCTTAAATGAATTTCTTACCTGCTTTCCCAATATACATGGAGTGCATAGATCAGACTTTTGGTATGATAAATTAGGTAAACCACGAACAAGCTGCTTTGTTGAGATTTTGGCTAATTGCTTCATATTGATGTGACCAAGCTTTCTGTGCCATAAGCTTGCTTCGTCTTGAATTGAGATTAAGCATTGCGATTCATCCGGTTTCACATCCAAGAGATAGATATTTCCATGCCTTCGACCCATGAAAGACTGAGTAGAATCTTTACTGGTTCCAAAACATATTCCTTCTTGAAAGAAGATCTTAAAACCAGTATCACACAGTTGGCTGATGCTGAGAAGATTGTAATTGAGTCCTTCCACTAGGGAAACATTACTTATTGTGAGATTTCCAATTTTCACAGTTCCAAATCCCACAATTCTTCATTTGTTGTTTCCTCCAAATGAGACTTTTCCACCATTTACTTGAACGATCTTTATAAAGCAATTTGAGTCTCATGTCATATGTCTTGAGCATCCACTGTCCAGATACCACTTTACCTTTTTCTTGATGGAGATCTGCATTTAAAAGAGAGTCTCAAGCTTTCTTTGGTACCCATATTTTCTTGGGTCCATTTGTGTTAGTAAGATAAACAGTATTAGCCCATGCTTTCTTAACAGGTTTCCAAACCATAGGACACTCTTTTTCAAAGTGATCCGGGCTATTGCACTTTGAACACCTGAGGGCATTTCGACCTACAGACTTTACAAAAGCCTTCTTGAAATGATTTTTGTAAGCCTCTCTCGAGGGTCTTTGCTTAATTCTTTCTTTTACTTTAGGAAAATCAATCAAGGGAATAGTTTCTGCTGTCATACCTAGACTAGACTTATTGAAGTAAGGTCTTTGAGCTGAAAGAATTTTTTCAAGTTTCTCGGACCCTATTGAAAATTTCTTTGAGATATTTGATGAGTTAGTTTTTAAAAGAGCATTTTCTTTCAAAAGACTATCTTCATTTTCTTTAAGAGTGGAAACATTCATGTCTAAACATTTAACTATTTCTTTTAAAACGTTTTCCGTTGTTTTAGACCGAGTTTTCCTTTTTAAGTTCGAAATCCTTTTGAGAGAAGTCTTAAGACTAAAACACAGCTCATCAATATACTTAGAAATCTTGATAGAATTTTAAAATTACTTACCTCAAATTCACGTCCGAGTCCGATCCAGTAGTTTGAGTCTCGAGTCCGATGCGCCATCGACATAAGTTGGCATATTCATCATCACTTTCTTCACACTCGTATCACCTGTGTTTCAGCTTTGAGAGCCTTTCGAGACTTTTCAGCTTTTCCTTTCTTCTTCTTGAGAAGAGGACAAGTTGGTCCGATGTGTCCATTTTTCTTACATTCAAAGCAAACTACATCTTTGTTTGATTCATCATCATCAACAGACTTGGTCTGTTGTCTTTGAAAACTTTGTTTCTTTGAGTTGAACCTTCTTCCTTTTCTATTCAGTTTTCTGAATCTTCTTATCATGAGAGCAAGCTCCTCATCGTCCATATCATCTTCAGAATCTGTAACATCAGAATCATCATTTGATTTTAATGCAACGGATTTATTACCTTTTGGATCTTCGTCTTCATTAATTTGTTCCACTTCATATGACTGAAGAGTTCCAACCAGCTCGTCGACAGATAGTGGCATGATTCTTTGCGTCTCTCTTATTGAAGTCTTTATGTGATTCCAATCCTTGGAGAGTCCACGCAGTAGCTTGTTTACCTTCATGGGATCAGAAATTGGTTGTCCTTGATTTTCAAGACCATTTACAATTTCGAAACGGCTAAACATGTCGCTTATAGATTCTCCAGTTTCATTTTGAAGGCTTCATATTGACCGAGAAGGATGTTGATTCCGGGTCTCTTTTACTCGATCGTTCCTTCATAGGTGATATGTAACCTATCCGACTTCTTTTTGCTGTAACACAAGAAGATATTATGTTATATTCAAGTAGGTGACAAGGCACAATATAAAGAATAAATAGCTTTTGCATCAAGAGTTTGTCTCTTGATTATCTCTTTCCGAGTCATTCCGCGGTCTCAACAGCTTTTTTCCCTCTTTCTGAGACAGATGCAACTTTAGGAGTGATTCATTTTTCTACAACGTCCCATTCCAGAGGATCCTTTGATCGAAGAAATGCTTTCATTTTGTTTTTCCAGATGTTGTAGTCCTTTCCATCAAAGTAAGGAGGTCTGGTATTGTTTTGCCCTTCCACCAGCCCTGGAGCTAGCATACTAGCCATGGATCTTTTACTCTAAAGTAAAACACTTCAAATAAAGTGAGTACACGAGCTCTGATACCAATTGAGATGACTAGTATAAGCACCTAGAGGGGGGTGAATAGGTATAAAGAGTAATTTCTCACGATAATCGCACAATACTAGACAGTTGATAGAATTGAGACAATTTTTTCTCGTCAATAAACAAACAACAATCAAAATAAGACTGAGAGTAGAGAAGAGAAAATTGAACGCAAGGTTTATAGTGGTTCGGCTTATTTCAAGCATACGTCCACTCTTTCGCACCGACAGCCCACGGGCTGGATTCCACTATGAACAAAGAGATGTTACAAAGACTTTGTTCTCCCTTGATTTCACGTGTAGAAGATCTACCACACTCTCTCAAGGTATCACTAAGTATAGACTCTCTTTTGTGAATACAGTTTTGCTCAATATGAATCGACTAATAATCAAGGAGCTTCAGACTCTAGAATTTCTCTATCGTGCATTCCCTAGAACAACTGGAACGTCTTCCTTTTATACTCATTTATGCCATCATACCCGTTGGCACTTACCAAAGGGATTCTTCCAATCTTCCCGTTTGACAGAATCAATTAAGAAGATCATTAGAGCTATTAAAGGAACATGTCGATAGCCCATCAATCATGTTCGTCCATACAATCAGGATCTTGGTTTCCAAGAATAGAACCTTCCAAGAATATTTCGTCAATCATCGGATCTTCAAATGATCTTGATTTAGAATAAAAGAATCCGTTATAGCATATCCAGCCAAGAGATCTTCTCCAGTGGATAAGACCAAATCCTCAACCAAACACTTTAGCTCTGGATCGCCTTCGTCGCTGGATTAGAGACTGTCAATGAGAATAGTCTTGAGTCTTGAGTGCTGAGTCTGGTGATCTGAAGGTCTTCAGACTCTAAATAGAAGGGTCCGTAATGCTCCAGACTAGTGTCACGGTCCGTGAATCCTCCCGTACTCGTGACACTTGTGAGTGGCGCTTGGGGTTATCTGGTGAAGAGTGTGAGGCAGAAGGGTAGAACACAACTGGTTCGTGGGAGTGGCGTCAGGACGGTTGGTGCTAGGAGTTCTAGGATAGAACGATTATATCACTTAGGAGCTCTGAAGACGGGGTAGGCCTCCCGTGCACAAACTGGTCGGGAGCTGATGCCGCTCTCCCGACGAGGCCATGGCGAGCCGAAACCGCTTGTCGTCCCTAAAGAGAACCGCTGCCTTACTCGATGGACCGGACGCCCGAGCGAAGCTGGGCGTGGTAGAGTCTCGTACGAAGAATCATTCACCGTATCGTTCGTGGAACAGCTAAAGAAAGGGCTGGCCTGGCGAATTCCGCTCGCTAGGCGCCCGCGGGTCGTTTCCGAGGCCAAGGAAACTCTCGGCCCGTGACACTAGACTGATAGAAACGTTTTGTCAGCTTCAAAATATTCTGGAAAGATTTCTCCAACATAGAGTCTGTCTTCTAGTTCAGTTTCAGCATATAGTCTGTCTTCTGGTTCTTCCTTCACGTTTAGTTTGGAATTTGTCAGAGTGAGCAGACTTGACGTAATGTACTTTGACACTAAAGTCCGGCAATCTTCGACTTTGACACGAAGTCTGGGAAATCTTCGGAGAATATACTTTGGACATATGTTACATTCGGTCTTCTGGCCGTCTTCAGACTTTGACAATATCCTTTACATGTTCTATTATCTGCATGGTCTATTACTTAACCATTAAACATGTTAGTAGCATTTGATTTATTTTGTCATCTTCAAAACATCATAAGGGATTTCCCTAACAGTGTCTTTCGCTCGCTAACTAAACCTAGCCTCATCAAAGCGTCTATTGCTTTATCCATTGGCATGTCAACCTGCATGGGGCTGAAATCCCTAAGCCACCGGGTGCAAACAATAATGCATTAATAGTAAAACATGAATTTCTAACATTTGTCTCCATTGCACTAGCGAGCATTTACCTACATTTACCACTACAGTTGGTGATATTAAAGTAAGACAAAACAGAAGCTATTCATACAAACTACTAATTGAAGGAAAGGTGTCAAAGATCAACCAAGCGCACATATATAAAGTGAGAAACTAAGGATAACGGGATAATCCACATTTTGGAGGATGTCATAGTCGAAGGAATATCAGGAAACTAAGAATGATTACTCTCTCTAATCTTTGAACATAGACCATTACGGCCTTCCTCACTTGATACAATTACAGATCCAACAAATACAATTCCACCATCAGTATATTAGTAAAGGAGCTATCTAAGACATCCAGACCCCTTCTTCTTCTTTACTGGCTTATATTAATGTAAACGCAATTAGCAGTACTAAATTTTAACGATTCTAGAGTGGCATATTAAAAATCCAGATGACTCGAGATATGGTGGCAGAGCTTTATGTTGGGAACCCAACTTAATAGAAGTACAGCCAAATTTCTCGGTTGCTTTAGCTGTGAGAGAAACTACACGAGCCTCCTATCCCACTAAGTGGGGATCAGCTACACACGCTCGCGAATATAGTCGTGTGTCTGCCATTACGAATAGAATTTTGGATCGGTTTCCACGGTCGCAATTTGTCCAAGTGTTCGTATGTAAGAACAGAAGCATGCACTCTCATCTGAGCAGGAGCTCCTTTACATTCTTAATAAGCTGATGTGCAGGGGAGTACTCTAGTGCATGTTGAGTCAAAGGAAAACAACTGCACAATTGGGTGCTTGCAATCGAAATGCACATACATATCGAGAATAAAACGAGATTGATTAAGAGAACACCTTTCAAGCAACCAGAAACGATGGCATGCTGCAAAATCATAATATGTCGTGTCATCGGCACTGTACATGACTATCACCATCAAGTGCTTCGGGGATTCGATCCAGTTAAGGGCGATGAAGGTGACGAGTAGAGATGAAGTCTTTACCGAGGCACATTGAGAAATCGAAGGGCTTCGTCCCGACCGTCAGAACGTCGTGGTCTTCAAAAATGGGCATCCAAAAGGGGCCTCAGTCTCCTCATCGTCGTCGGAAAACCCTTGGACGACCCCCTCTGGTTTTGAGGCGATAACACGAGAGAAGAGCTGCGACCTGGTTCCTCCTTACCAAACAAGTCAAGTGTCGGTGGTCGAGAGAGAGAGAGAGAGAGAGAATCTCTCCTTCGGCCATCATTATTTAATTAACTACTTCAGATATTTCCAAATTTTGTCATGTTTTATTTATCTGGGAACACATTAAATATCCAAATTGAAATATACTTCCTTCTGACTCCGTATCTTTTTCCCCTCATTTTAAAAATTCAATTCGAAATGGTATAGTTCTATTTGTGTTTAACGAGACTTTTCCATTAATAACAGATCGAACGATCAAACCTTAAAAGGTTTATACTTCGGACTCTTGACATGACCATTTAATCTTGTTGAGCTTCTGGACGCTTCAAAGATCGAATTTTAGATGAGAATCATAGTGCAACTTTGTATTGTGGCCATCCATTTGGCTCAATTTTCCCCTTTTTTTATTGTTTGGAAACCACAATAGCAATATATTATCCGCAATTGAAGTGCACTTCCGAGAAGATTCTTTGAAAATATAATGCCTTGCTTTTATGTAGGGAAAAGTACCAAAAAAGTCCTAAACCTATTGCATTTGTACTAATTCAGTCCTAAACTTTTCAATTGGACCAATTTAGTGCTAAACATTTTTACATCGGTACCGATTCAGTCCATCCAGCCAATTTTGGCCTGCCGACGCTGACATGGACATCGGCCGGTGACCAAAGTGCACGACGTGGCAATTTTTAAATATTTTTTTGAATTTTTTTGAATTTTTTTCTTTTTCTTTTCTTTTTTTTTTTCTTTTCTTTTTCTTTTTTTTTTTTTCCTTCTTCTTGGACTGTTCCAACGAGCCTCCAGTGAGGCTCGCCAGCCACTGGGCAAGGGCCTCACAGCCCTTGCCTGCCGCCGACGAGGGTCATGGCCCTCGCCCGGCCTCTCCCAGGGCCACCGGTGAGGCGGCTTCGCCCAAATCTAGGCGAGGCCAGCCTCGCCTTGGCCTCGTCAACCATGGGCGAGGCTGCCTTTGCTCGCGGCAAGGCCAGGGCGAGGCTAGCCTCGCCCAGATCCGGGCAAAGACGACCTCGCCAGCGACCTTGGGCGAGGCCGAGCGAGGGCCACAAAGCCCTCGCTCGGCCGAATCGTGGAGAGAAGGCTACCTCGGAGGAGCTTGTTCGCGACCACTACCAAGGAGAGGGAGACGAGAGACGATCCAGGGAGGGGTGCGGCGGCGGAGAGAGGACAGCGAGCGGCAAGTGAGATTGACTGGCGGAGCTGGAGGGAAATGGAGGAACCGGTGAGAGGAGGAGGTCTTTGAGACCCTCGCCCAGCGGCCGACGAGCCTTGCCGAAGGCTCACCGGAACAGTCCAAGAAGAAGGAAGAAAATAAAAGGAAAAAGAAAAGAAAAAGGAAAAAATTCAAAAAAAATATTTAAAAATTACCACGTCAGCATCCGGTCACCAGCCAATGTCCACGTCAGCGCCGGCAGGCCAAAATTGGCCGGATGGACTGAATCAATATCGATGTAAAAAGGTTTAGGACTAAATTGGTCCAATTGAAAAGTTTAGGACTGAATTGGTACCAATGCAATAGGTTTAGGACTTTTTTGGTACTTTTCCCCTTTTATGTACTTTCATGAACGTATACTATGGCCATTAAGTGTCGTTGGCAAGAAACTCAATTGCATCAACTCCTAGGTCTTTGTTTGCCGAGTCTTATTCCTATGTTGCGTATTGTATGACAAATCGAAATGAAATGAACTTAATGAACGTTAGAATCACGACTAGTAATCAGAGCAACCAGCCATTAGGATGTATAAACGATGCTAGAAATTCCAACTTAATTTATATTAGCTTTATTATCTTCCTAGCTGTTGATTTCCTTAGCTCAAGCTGAGCAGTGTTATGATATCGAAATGTCCAATCCCAACTCCTGTCCGATTGTTTAAACATCGCGACGTTGCTTAAGGACGATCGCCGATTTGCTTTTGCCCCGATAGCGATGGCTACGGTGAACCAATGGACTGAAATTCCCATGTTTTTATCCATAAAAAAGCTGTTGCGTTAAGAGTAAATGGAGCCAAGATTGCATCGTGAGTTGCCGTTCGTGCTTTGATAAGGGAATTCCACATTTGCTATTTGGTGTTGGTGCATCCTGCGTTCAAAATGGACGATAAAGCATTTCACATACTTATACTAGCAAGAAAATGGCCCCACGTGATACACCTTAATCGAATTATTCGTACCTAATTTGTACCCACCTATTTATAGTGAAACTCCATTGATGAATAAGATTGGCACAAAGCTGAGCTGGAGGGAGTTTGGTAGTACGCATGAAATGAAAGCAACCCTGAGTTTCAAACTTGAAAGCTTCGACTAGGGAAAAACACGCATCACATTTGTATACTGCTTGTTCGTTAGATTTCCCATCTCTTCTTCCTTTTTCTTTTTTTCTAGATTTAGAGGAAGGGGACACAAAATGTTGTCCACATACTGTATAAACATACATGTATAGGAGTCGGTCATTGAGTGTCCACCCCTATTTTGGGGTATTTGGAGCGTTAGAATTAGCAATATATATATATATATCAAATATACATTGCAAAAGAGTCGATGTGCTTACCTATATTGAAAGTTTGGCTTAGAACCATGAAGTGGTGAGAAATTTCAAAGGCTATTAAAAAGCATAAGGCAATCCAGTTCCTAATATCTAGATTTTTCGATTTTAGCCGGATCTACAAGAACGGTTAAACCAAAAATGATGGGAAATGTAATGCTTTGCACGGTTGGTTGGCCAAAGTCAATCCATGGGCGGAGAATTATCAGTCACGTACCGTTCAGAATATCTCCCATCCCGACCGATAAAATGGAGAGAATTCAGTGCTCGTCTTTTGATGTCTTGATGAGTAGTCTTTCCAGTAACATTGCGACAGAAGTTCAAAGCGGTAACAAGTTAACAACCCACAAATCGCACTTCCGATAGAGTAATAAATGTGGCACAATACATTGAAATAGACCTCGAAGATCCCGGCAGTGTTGACTCACTTGAAACTTGAGATCATAGAAACAGAGTAGGGCAAGGTACTCAATGCAATATTGTACCTCTTTCGGGGTGGGTTTTTCATTTACAAAAGGACACAGAAAGATTCATGCCGAAAAAGTTTGGAAAAGAAAATCAAAATTCATACAAGCGAAAATGTTCCCGATTGTCCCATGCCAAAGTTGCAGACCATCATCATGTGGGAAAATTTGGCGTTATTTGGCTCTCTTCCCATGAGCATCAGAAGAAAGATTTGCAAAAAGATTCAGCAACAAGATCCTACAAGGCATAAGGTGGAGGGCTATTTGCAGCAGGCGGCACTCCATAAGTAGCAATAGCTCTTTTCCTCACCAAACCTCATTTATCGATTAGGTTACAATCATTTTACTGTAATATTGCGACAGAAGTTACAAAGCAAAATGAGCAAAATACTCGAATAAATCGAGTACGGAAATGGCTTTGGTGATAAAGTCTGCATCATTGGAGTTCAAATATAACTGGATCACAGCTCTTAATTTCCTAGCTAGAAGTATAAGAGTTTGAAAGAGAATCCCCCAAGCAACTGACAATTTGAATCCATCTTCATTCGGCTCGACCTTCATGAAATTATGTGAATCCAGTAAAGAGAAGTATAACAGGCTGCAATAAATCATGAACACGAGAAAGAAACTCTGCAACTACTGCCTATGGAAGCTTTGGATGAGAGGGTTGAAGACTGCCAAGCAGATAATTCCCCTCAAAAGTCTTTTGCGGACAACACTGCCCTTGTAATAGATTAAATCCAATTGAAAAGGAGCCTTTATAGTATGCAAACCCTGATATCTGCAAACTTATGCCATGTAAAACAAAAGCATATTAGTTTGCCTACAGCCAACGGGCTGCGAAGTAGTAAAAACACGTAGTGTTACATGAAATGACTCAAACATCAACCTATAATGCTAAGAAGAGAGGCAGCATCCATAGAGAATTTCTGCTCAATAACCTCCAAGGCAGCATATAGCTTATCTCAGGACTCTTTTTGTCCTTTCTTCAATTCATGCATCTTATCCTCAAAGTATGACCTACATCCAACAGAGCCCGTACTTGAGACAGGTGTTCTTTAATTAATTTCAGAGAGTGTTGAAGTGCATAATCAAGTTTATAATGGGACTCCAAATGGGTTGCCACATCATTGGACAGCCAATTTGAGGAACTATTTGTGGATGCTTTTGGTCTGCCCAGAAGAACTTCAGAAAGCCCATCGCTGAACATGCTCCGATGATTAGATCCCCCATCGAAACTTAGAGAAGAACAGTGCTCCATAGCTTCAAGCTAATACGAACAGAACCAAAAAGATGCACTAAGAATTATTGCAACAGAACAAATTCATCCATAGATACAGAAAACTTAGCAATCCCCATGCATATTCATAAAAGAAGCAGACATATGACATTATTGACGTCTTATAACCCTTTATGAGAAGAAAACAATACTTACAGGAAGCCCACCTTCTTTTCAAGGCAGTTACTGCGATCAGACACGCCCCCCTCCCAAAAACACGGCACTCTGCTGTTGTTACTGATCAAAAACAGTAAACAAGAAACAGAAAACCAGAAGCTATATTTTTCAGATGAGGAAGAGAAGCACAGAGAAACAGAACACAAACTTGCATACAAACGTGCTATTAACTTCCTAGAAAATAACAAAAAACACTAAATGCATAACTAAATGAACTTGGCTGTTTTTTAATAAAAAAAAGAGTAAAACAGAGTAAAATATAATAGAAAACGGCAGCATTGAGACATTATAATCCAACAAACTCCTCATTGGATCAGTTGCTGCTGCATACTCCAATTTTCTTTCTTAATACTTCAAATCTTCCAGCTTGAAGTGGTTTTGTGAACATGTCTGCAAGTTGATCTTCAGATCTACAATAAACCAGCTTAACTTCACCATTTTGTTGCGCCTCACATAGAAAGAAGAACTTAACCTTGAAATGCTTAGTTTTGCCATGAAAAACTGGATTCTGAGATATTGCTAAAGCGGCCTGATTATCCACATTAATTTCAATGCAATCACTAAAATTCAACCACAGATCCTTCATTATCTTTTTCAGCCACTTGCAGCTGCAGTAGCTGCTATAAACTCAGCCTCTGTTGTGGACTGAGCTACAATCTCTTGCTTTTTGGAACACCATGAGAAACAAGCAAAACCAAAATTGAAATAATATCCAGACGTACTTTTCATGTCATCCACTGAACCAGTCCAATCACTATCAGAAAATCCTTGTAAATTAAACTTCTGACCTTTCTTAAACTTCACACCAAAGAACAATGTTCCTTTGAGATATCTCAATACCCTTTTTGCTACAATCAAATGTAACTGATTAGGACTACTCATAAACCTGGATAAAATACTCACAGCAAATAGAATATCTAGTCTGGTTGCTGTAAGTTACATGAGACACCTAATCAGACTTCTATACATAGAAGCATCTACTGCATCTATTCCATCATTCTTCTGCAACTTCTCTTTAGCAACCATAGGAGAGCTTACACTTCGACAATCTTCCATCTGAAACTTCTTTAGAATTTCCTTCATGTATTTTTTCTAACAAATGAAGATCTCATATGAAGCCCGTTTGACTTCCAAACCCAAAAAATAAGACATCTTTCCCAAGTCTGACATCTCAAAAACTGCAAATAGATCTTGCTTCACCTTCTCTATCAATTCCATATCATTCCCCGTCACTAATAGATCATCTACATAAAGTGACAAAATTACAACACTATGATTCACCTTCTTGACATAAAGAGTGAACTCACTTAAGCTTTTTACAAAGCCAAAATCCTGCAAATATCGATCTATCTTCCCATACCAAGCTCTTGGAGCCTACTTCAGTCCATATAGAGCTTTCTTCAACCTGTATACACTCTCTTCTTGCCCTTTGATACTAAAGCCTTCAGGTTGTTCAACAAAAATCTCCTCCTCAAGCTCTCCATTCAGAAATGCAGACTTGACATCTAACTGAAATATAGGCCACCCCTTCTCTGCTGTAATAGCTAACAGTAATCTTATTGTATCAAGTCGTGCAACAGGAGCAAATGTTTCAGAATAGTCTACTCCCCATATTTGTGCATAGCCTTTCACCACCAGTCTAGCTTTGTGTTTATTGACAGAACCATCAGGATTAAGTTTTGTTCTAAACACCCACTTAACCCCAATTACATTCTTATCATATGGTCTGTCAACAAGCTCCCATATGTGGTTTTTCGAGATCATTGCAATCTCCTCCTACATTGCTGCAATCCATCTCTGATCCTCATTAGCTTCCACAAAGTTAGATGGTTCAAGCATTGCCACATTACTTCTTTCATAGATTTCAGCAAGTGATCTTGTGCTTCTTACTGGTAAATCATCCACACTGTCTTCCAATCCATCTATAACTTCATCAACCTCTACATCTGTTGCAGGTTGTTTTTCGAACTGTTGCTGTTCTGCACTCTTTCCTTCCATCCAATTCCACTTATCTTCCTCTAGAAAAACAACATCTCTGCCTACAGTCACCTTTCCTGTCATAGGGTGAAAAATCTTGTAAGCCTTTGATTGGAGACTGTACCCAATGAAGATTCCAAGCTCAGCACTTTTATCCAACTTGTCCCTCTTGACCTGAGGAACATGAGTATAACACAAACACCCAAAAACCTTCAAATTTTTTTTACATAAGGTTTAACACCATACCAGACTTCAAAAGGTGTTGACCTCTCTAATGCCTTTGTGGGCAATCTATTCAACAAGAACACTGCAGTATTAGCTGCTTCAGCCTAGAACTTCTTAGGTAAATTCTTCTCCTGCATCATACATCTGGCCATCTCCATAATGCTTCTGTTTTTCCCCTCACTGACCCCATTCTATTGAGGTGAACAGGGAGCAGTGAACTGTTGCACAATTCCTACTTGCTCACAATTCAACTTAAACTTGTGAGCAGTATACTTAGAACCATTATCAGACCTGAGCATTTTAATTTTCTTCCCACTCTAATTCTCAACTAAGGCTTTAAACTTCACAAACACATCAGCAACTTCAGACTTAGTTCGCAGAAAATAAATCCAACTCATCCTAGTCATATCATCGGTGAAGGTAATGAAATATCTGCTACCATTGAGAGAAGACTCAGACATAGGTCCACATAGATCTGTGTGGACTAATTGCAGCTTCTCACATGCTCTCCAGCCTCCTCCTTTGAAAGGAAATCTGGCTTGCTTGCCAAGAAGACAAGTTTTGCACTATGGAAATTCCTCCTCCAAACTTGGCAGTCATCTGCCAAGCTATTTCTCTACATAAATGACATGTTCTTCATGTGAACATGCCCAAGTCTTTTATGCTATATCTCTACATTTTCTTCTTTGCACTTTAAAGCCATTTGTTGCATCTCTTGTGGCTTGAACATGAAACTCTTGTCCTCCATTGAAATTCTTAGCACTTATTTGCTATCTGCATTATTAATAAGACATTCCTTCCCTTCGAACTTCACTTTATAGCCCTTCTCAACTAATTGACTAACACTTAACAGATTATGGTCAATATTTGGCACAAAAAGAACATCACTGATCAGCTTCATCTCCTGATTTCTTTCAATAGCCATTGTACACTTCCCTTGCACTTCGATATACTGTCCGTTGCCAATTTTGACTTTGGACCTGACTGACCTGTCTAAACTCCTAAACAACTTCGAATTGCCAGTCATATGATTGGTACAGCCACTATCCACCAGCCATGCATCACTCCCAACAGAACATTCAGAAAAAGAAGCTACAAACAAATGCTCTTCCTCAGTTTCATTCACTGCTACCTGTGCTTTTCCTGCTTGATGGTAATTTTTTTCTTTGCAGATGGCTTCCATGTGACCCAACTTGTGACATCTTCTACATCTAGCATCAGGCTTTCTCCAACATCTAAAAAACTGATGATTAGTTCCACCACAGTATTGACAAAGCTTTTTGTTCATCTTCCATTTACTAGACCCACCAGAATTTCCTTCTTTTGCTACAAACTTGGAGTCACCGGCATTTTCTCTGGACTGAATCCATTTCTTCCCTTTGCCTCCATCATTTGACTTCACTCTAGCTTGCAGCGCACCCTCTACAAACTCTTCTCTTCTCATCAATATTCTATGCTCCTGTGCCTGCAGAGCATTTAACAATTCTGCAAGCTTTATATCAGCTAAGTCTCTTGTATTTTCCAAAGACGCTATGGTGGCTTCGAACTTCTCTGGAAGAGACACCGGGATCTTCTGAACAAGCCTTTCATCCTTCAAGTCAGTCCCTAAAACTCTGATTTTTTCAGCTATCCCAACCAACCTATCAGAGTACTCCTTCACTGACTCTGAATCTTTCATCTGCTGTCTCTCAAACTCCCTCAAGAGAGATTCAACACCTTCATGCCTCTTATCTTCTCATCTCCCTCGTATTCATCATTCAAGAAATCCCATATTGCCTTTGCAGAATCACATCTCATGATCCTTGTGAAGATAGTGGGTGAAACAGCAACGTACAGGCATGACTTTGCCTTGGCCTTCCTTGTGATTCTCTCTTTATGGTACTTTATCTGATTCAAGGTCAGATTGTCTAAAAGTGGAGCAACCTCATAATCATCCTCCACAGCTTCCCACAAATCATGACCCTCCAAAAATGCTGTCATCTTAACAGCCCATGCTTGATAATTCTCTCCAGTAAATACTGGAAAAGCCATCGCAGAGAAACCACTCGACCCTGTCTCCATCACCCTTTAACTTCTTTACACTTCAATACTTGCTTCACTTCATAGTCCCTCAAGATCATAAATGCTCTGATACCACTGTTGTTACTGATCAAAAACAGTAAACAAGAAACAGAAAACCAGAAGCTATATTTTTCAGATGAGGAAGAGAAGCACGGAGAAATAGAACACAAACTTGCATACGTCTGTTCTTAAGAAAAAAAAAACTGTCGAGTACAACCACTAAATACAAAGCAAAAACTGCTCACGTACGTGCAACACATAACTGCACACAAACGTGCTATTAACTTCCTAGAAAATAACAAAAAACACTAAATGCATAACTAAATTAACTTGGCTGCTTTTTAATAAAAAAATAGAGTAAAACAGAACAGAAAACAGCAGCATTGAGACATTATAATCCAACATCTGCTCCCCAATAGCATTCTTCAAACGATTCTTAGCCACCAAACATGCTCAAGAAAGATTTCAAGTAGTTCCTCAACAGCCACTGCAAAAGAAAAAGATATTTATTATGGCTACCAGCATGTAATGTTGCATTTATCTTCACAACCAAAAACTAGAAATATGTGGAAGATTAGCTGGAACAATAGGACACCTCTAGAAGACTGGAAAGCTAGTAGTCACCCTTCTCAGTTGCGGAAGGAAGCATGAACTTTGCTATTAATTGATGCTCAATTGGTCCACCGCACCCCTTGAAATGGCCACAGACAACTAGAGCAACCTGCTCATTCCTGTAATTCTTAATACAAACAGTCACTGCATAAGAAATATCACCTCCAAGCAGGAAAAAAGCAATTGCAAGCTCTAGCTGATGTCTCCCTAGCAAGACATATGCATTTTCTAGTGGACCAGCCTTCTCTTTCTCCTGTCATGGAAATGCAGATGGAAACAAAGACTCTAAAAGGGTTACCGGAAAGAAATATAAATTCTATATTATCTCAAAAGACAAAGGAAATGAACAAAACAAGTAGAGCTTGAGAAATTCACTGACGTTGCGAAATCATTGACACGACAACAACTTCTTTCCTCTTCCTTTAACTATCTATCCATAAATCAGTGCCCTCAAATTGCACATAAGTTCTGTTGCAAAGTACCTGAAAATTGCATAAGAGGAATCCAACTAAAGGCTTTACCTTCTCATCCTTGCTTAATTTAGACAGGCCAGCCTAAACTTGAAGTCTATTTAATGATGTATATAGAAGTGCAGAGTCTAGAGGATTTTCTCTTCGTATATTGTGATCTTGCCAGCTTCTTCATGTGCAATGAAACAACCTCCATCAAATAGCTGGAAGCAGCAAAACCTAATCGGCAATGAACAGACAGATAAATCTGCGAGTTTAATAACAATCAGATCCCCTAAGATTCAAAACCAATTTTTTGCAGGGAAGAATACCCAAGTGCCGAAAATTACAAATTTTAAGAGAAGCTAGGTGAACTCCCTGGTGGAGAGGTTCTCCAACACCATAATGCATGAACAAGCAGCTCAAGGGTTCACGCCCGTTCAAAAACAACTTGGTGTATACTAGTTATAACCAGTTACACAAAAGAAATAAAGATAGCCCATCAAAACAAAGCTGATCTCATCAGAATAATAGATGTCGTCTTGTATGAGAGCACGGACCAAAATGAAATATGCAACCTCTGTTCTAAAACACAACCTAAGGGCAGCATCTTTCGTTTGTTCAAAAGAACCTATACTATGTCAGAGATCTAAAACCTATTTAAGTTGTAGGAATCTTGTGAAAATAAAGTTAACAATAACAGGATTACCAAAGCACAACACAAGAACATTTGATTCATGCATTAGAATTCACACGCAGAAACTTGCTCTGAGTACTAATAAATCACACGATCTCTTGCGTCTTATAGAACTAATCCTCATAATGGGGACAAAGTATGCATGACCAAGCATAAGCATGCTATGTATGCCCCCATCAAAAGAAGAGAAGCTGATTATCTTTCCAGAAATCAATAGGTTTGACAATTTCGCCGTTATATTAAGAACAGAAGTGATCTAATGTTCAACGAAGGCAACTCAAAAATATTCTTTTTTATAATAAATACATTTGTGGTCTCACCATCCTCAAGTACAAAATTTTCACCAACTAAGTTCTATCGACAACACCAAAAAAACAAAAAAATTCTATCGACAACCAGCTACCTTCTTGTTATGCAATTGGGAAATGTTTTGAATATATACATTATATTCTTGACAACATATTATCTTTAGTGGGCTGTTCCTGGTGGGTGGGTCGAGGAACCAGCTCACCATGGAGTCATTTTCTCCTCTTCAAGATCTTTACAATCTCCCCGCTTCCCATTTTGCTCCTTCAAATGGGCAAGCTCTTTCCTTAATCAGATGACCTCTTTTGATGAGACATCCATGCTTGCGACATTCTCGATTGATCTTAACTTGAGTGGCATACCTGAACATGCATTTTTATGGAATATTGTTAGATAGCTTTATTTTCCTGGTCAGGATATTGTTAGATAGTTCAAAAAGGGAAACAACAAACCAAGAGCCACTAGAGAAGTTGAAGCCATCAAGTCTTTGGCCAATAGTCTATACAAGTAACAGAAACAAACTAGAAAGCCACTGCAATCATGATTGGCAGTAATGGCTCAAGCATCTACGTATCACGGTTGCATATGCCCAGCTCTTACTAGAAGACAATCCGGTAAATAATTAATTCATGAGTACGCAATCATCGAATGAGAGCGAAAAAGCACATAATAAATAAAATGACTTACGACAAACAGTTGTATGTCTCGTCCAATTTGACTCGGCCGGTGATATATTGACAAACATAAGGGTCTTCGCATTACCCCCGAGCGAGTCACTCAAAAGCCATTGCAATCATTTTTGTTTGGTGTTTACTTGTAAATATTATGAAGTGACACTTCAAGTCTTTTACAGTTAAGCCTTATTGACCTCGCTGGGTCAAAAAGAAACAAGAAGTCGAGCTCTACAGGAATTGAACTTAAAGAGGCCCAAAACATTAATAAGTCTATGTCGGCTCTGGGGAACATTATCAGAGCTTTTATCTTCTGGTAGTGGCCATGTGCCTTATAGGAGCAACAAGTTGACGTAACTTATTAATGTTTTGAGCCTCTTTAAGTTCAAAAGATTAATAAGCCAGGTCAACTTGTCACTCCTATAAGGCACATGGCCACTACCAGAAGAGAAAGCTCTGATAACGTTCCCCAGAGCCGACATAGACTTATTAATGTTTTGGGCCTCTTTAAGTTCAATTCCTATAGAGCCCAACTTCTTGTTTCTTTCTGACCTAGCGAGGTCAACAAGGCTTAACTACAAAAGACTCGAAGTGTCACTTCATAATATTTACAAGTGAACACCAAACAAAAATAATAATATACCTTTCCTTGTCAAATAAAATTAGCTTGACGACAATCAAAAGTACCAAATGTGACCTTGAACTTACTTTGTTCATTTGCATCTTTGATGTGTGCCTTTGTTCCAAGGCCCTCTTAATTAAGCCAGTGAGGTCATCAACTGTTGAAATTGGTAGAACTGTGACATTTTCAACACATATCATGCCCTGCAAATTTAAAGTACCAAAATTACCACACGTGAATTGTAAAATTGCAAGACTTTCCTTACGAACTATTGTAATGACATTCAAGCCAAGCCACACCAAGAAAAGGTTCAACAGGCAAACAAACCTTGTATGGCGTTAAAAAACTGCTTCCTCAAAGTTTAAATAAACCTATATGTATTCATTCCCAAAAGCACGAGAATCCAGGAAACCGCCTCTTTCAAGCTCACTAAAGCCATTACTTGTGATTTTACATTTATCTAGAATCGAGAGAGGTGGGATGTCTGGCAAGTGCTGGATTAAAGACATACAAGAACACGAAGCATTCGTGTCACCAAGTTTTATTCATCCCATCCAGATACTTTTTCTTTATACCACAAGAACAGGTTTCCAGCACTTCAATAAGAATGACAGTCACTGTAAGCATCTAATTATGTTGACAAGCAGGAACAGACCTGTCTGAAGTCATCCTTAGAGAGATTCTCCACCAACTTGGAGCCAACAGAAAAGAATCCTCGTCCTAAAGGACTGTAGGCAACAATTCCAATGCCAAGCTCCCTAGTCAACATTTTAAAGGAAAAGCAGAGTCAGAAGGAAGCTGTTGTTGCTGCATAAACAATTAACATAGTGATATCCTACCTGCACGTTGGAACGATTTCTGCCTCCACATCTCTTGACCAAAGCGACCACTCCAATTGCACCGCTGTGATGGGATGAAGAGCATGTGCTCTTCTGATTGTTGATGCAGAGGCCTCAGATAAACCGATGTACTTTATCTTACCCTCTTCAATGAGCTTCTTTAGCTCTCCGATCTGTGCATATTCACATGACAAAACAACAACATCAAGATCTTACATGTTAAGATCCAGAAAATTATGCATGTCATTAGTTTTTTATGTGTCTAGATCCCTCAATTACCATGCCTCTCAATGCGACAAAAAAGCCACAAGGTATTGAGTTAACGGAGGTAGATTTCTTGAATCTCTCACAGAAGAGAGCAAATAAAAGAAGTATTCCAAGTACTTGTCATATTTCACAATATGTCAAGAATCAAATGTCTCCGCATAAAGTCCAGGAACAACTTTATATGTGATTTCCGTACATAAATTCAGGATGAACCCCCGAGCACTTTCATCTCAAAGGAAGATTTCGAATAATTTTCATGCTTGTTGACCCTTAACTTGTAAAAAGATGCCCACAAAACGAAAACTCAAGCCACTAAACTACTAAATTCCACAACCCCTTGAATAACACCGTGCCGCATCTTGAACTCTGCTATCAGCTGAACTTAAGTGTCATTTAACAAAATTCAACAAACTTGTAACAACATGACGATGCATCATCAACACCAATCTAATTTAGCAACTAATCATATGGCTCGGAGAAAGTCTCAAGAGAGGTGAAAGTTTGATAAGGGATCCATACAGTGACTTCGATGGGGACGCGAGTGTCGATACGGTGCTGGTAGTAGAGGTCGATGCAATCGATGTCGAGCCGCTTCAAGCTGGCCTCGCAAGCCACCCTCACGTACGCCGGATCGCCCCGGACCTCCCTCTTCCCGTCCGCGAAGCTGATTCCGAACTTGGTCGCCAATTCCACCTTCTGCCTCACCCCTCCCTTCAGTGCCTGCTCAAAATCAACCCCGAAATCAGAAAACCAAGGCGCAGGATCAGAGCACACTGCTCGATGAAGCTAAATTCCGTAACACTATAAGCACATATAATTCATGCGGAGGCAAAACAGAGAATGAGAGAACCGACCTTTCCGAGGAGGATTTCGCTGGTGTGGGGGCCGTAGATGTCGGAGGTGTCGAGGAAGGTGACGCCGGAGCCGACGGCGTGGTGGATGAGGGCGATCATGTCGGTGTCGGACTTGGGAGGGCCGTAGAAGGCGGACATGCCCATGCAGCCCAGCCCCTGCGCTGACACCTCGAGGCCCTGCGACCCCAGCTTGATCCTCCTCACCGTCGTCGTCGACGCCGCCATTGCCGTCGTCTAGCTCGAGCTCGCTCGTTCCCTGCACTGCACCGAGACGATGGCGAAGGCGTCGGGCGAGCCGAGATTTATAGGAGGGGAATGGCAATAGCTACGAAGAGAAGGAGTAGGAGGGGAGCGGTAGTGGCTGTGAAGACGCATGGAGGACGAGAAAATATCCTCCTCCAGTCGGTCGACGAAGCACAATTATTACGGCCTTAATGTACTTCGTTGGCGACGGCGGGGGAACGGGAACGGCTGCTCGACAAACGACGGAGCAGCAACGAGCGCGGAAAGCGAGTGAGTGAGCGCCGAAGCAGAGGCGCATGCTTCGTCGACGACAACGGGGGAACGGCCGCTCCACGAACGCCAGAGCAGCAACGAGCGCGGTGAGAGAAGAGAGTAAGCACCGGAGCAGGGGCACCTCCTTCGTCGGCTCAGGCGGGGAACCGCCACTTCACTAACGCCGGAACGAACGTCGGAGTAGCAACGAGCACGAAGAGAGAAGCGAGCGAGCGCCAGCGCAGGGGCGGTCGTAGTGTGGTTCGTCGGCGACGGCGGGGTTATGGCCGCTTGACGCACGGCGGAGCAGTAACGAGCGCGGAGAGAATTTGGGATTCAAAATTTTGAACCATTCGTGAGGAGAAAGAAATGGGGTTCGCAGCTGCTGGAGACTGGAGAGGAAGGAAAACGTCTGCTTCTCTTTCTATCTTCCGTGCCGTAATAAATGCATTGCAAAGGAGGCGTGCAGGCTAAGGAGAGAGAAACCGTGTGCAGGCTAGGAGAGGGAAAAGAAACTAGGGATCGCATCGGAGGGAAGGAGGAGAGAGGGGAAGAAGGCAGAAGAATTAAGTGGGCCCAGGCTTCCACGTGGCGCCGCGTGAGGCTCCCCCAGCAGCTTGCTCCAGCGTGCCAGCTATCTTTCGTACTGAACGAATATATTCGAAGTCCACAGTGAGAGAGGGAGAGAGAGACAAAAAGAAAAACCTACCGGCATTGAATGGGAATTTAAAGATCACTCCTAGAATAGGAAGTGCTTACTTTGTTCGTGTTTTGCTCAAAGCAGTAGCAGCAGCAGCACAGGATTTTATCAGCATCGGACCTCCATCAAGCTACGACGTGGACGAAGTAAGAATTCGACGATCGGGCGCGCCACGGTTTTCTTTGAGCTCGAAATGGTATCGGTCATTACACCTCAGAAAATGATGGTCTCCGCTTGTCTTCAAATCCAAGAGCGGAATGGGAACCGTCCGCTCCCACGCGGTGCCCTGACAGTCCGTCCAACATCCAACATCCAGCTGTTGATTTGGGTCATCTCTTCATGAGCACTGAAACACAAGGGACCACGCGCATCTGGAGAACCTTGTCGTGCGCTCCGTAGATTGTAGCCAACTATATTTTGGGAAACTTACTCGCTGTCTATTCCATGGACGCCATGTATTCACGAACTGTGATCAACGAAATAACTTAGTGATGTGTACTGCCGAGAACTCTCACCACGAAATTCTTATCAAATGGAAATAGTTACTCAAGTTATACAGACGATAATTAATATTTTGATATTCTAAATATTATATGGATAGCGAGAAGAAAATGTGAAGATTGTTTTGTTATTATAAGTTACGATGGTTAAGTAAGTGTGTGGAATAAACGAACATTGTCCAACAAAGTGAGATTTGACAGGGTAGTTAACTTTATTAGATGGCAATTCTAATTTGTCACGATATTGTGGTTGTTAATGGATAAAAGAAAGAAATTGTAAACATTTGAATAAAGATTCTTAAATTTAAATTGCATTGGTCGAGTTGAATGAGAGGTATGGACTACATTGCTTATATTGATAATGTTTTTACATGAATTAGAATGAAGCTATTGGCCGACTATTAGAGATTTATAAGTAGAGATATCAAATAAGTTGATGCTAATCTAAATTGAGCACTGCTAACTATAGTTCTCTCTCTATATATATTTCAAGTCAATGGTTTAAATTATTAGGTTTTTTTACTGTTTGTCTTTTTGCTTATTTTTTATACTAGCTACTCAAAATTAATGTTCAATTTTTATTCTTTTAATCCATACATAGAGCAATTTAACGAAGACCTAGTTGGAAAACTAAATCCTCATACTAGATAAGATTAACCAATGAAGTCACGTTCACAGACCATCATCATGGATGGTCCTTGGTAATTATAATTTTTTCCTAAAAACCTGTTCGCACGTGACGTGGTGTCTTAATCCAAAAGATTAACTTAATGTGACAAGATTAAGATCATGCCCGGAAAGAGCTCCTAAGTGAACTGCTGCTAAAACTACATTGATGAGCATTAAAATGTAGATTTTTTTTCTTGGTTGAAGCGTGTAGATTACTCGGTGGAGTCATTTGTATCTTAACCTGATTCATATATTGTTGCATATCTAATGAAAGATTTCATGTGTAGTTTAAATGACAATCTTCTTTCACATGACTTGAAATCTAAAGAACTTTTTGTTATTTTATTGATTTTATACATAAGATTATGCGCTTCATTGCATTCTCCACATAATAAACACATAGATAAGCAGCCTACGCATTTCTCAGTAGAGATTCTAGGACTAAGGCCCTTTAGAGCTTCATATCCATGCTTGACAACCAATGATTCCTGCAAACGTTCTGACCACATTTAATCAAGACTTCCTAATAATCCTTGCCTTTGTTGATCCCCAGCAATCAATCGAAATCAATTTGCCCTCCATCCCTACTTCTCTTGACAAGACAAGTCTTAACCATGCTTGCCAAGGGTCACAGTCCGAGACGTTGGCCTGGTTCAAAGGATGGTCCAGTGTGTACAATCCTCAGTCACAACTAGTGCAATAGTTAGCTCAAGCGTGCAAGCCCCTGATGCTGAAGCACAATCTCAGTTTGCAAGATTGTTTGTACGAAAATAATGATAAAGAAGGGAATCGGTTTGTGCACCAATGACCAAGCCCATCTTTGGAAATCCATCATTTTCTTTTAATTGTTAGATTTTTACCACAAACTCTCTAACATTACTTATATGAGCCGGTCGAATCATTCATATGGCAACAAACATAGTGAGAGTTTGGATTTAGATCAGGTCATGGCTCACCGAACTCGACCAACACTTGTACCGGCCAGGGAACAAATCCTCTTCAATGAGCCCCTCTGAAATGGTATGACTTTATCCTTTTCGTATTTGTTATGAAAAGACGAAAAGGACCACTTTTCCGGCTCTTTTCACTTTCTCCATCTCCAAGAAGATGTTAATGCACCCGATGCCTCCCTGACCAGAATGTTGGGTTTGTTCCAGGTGGTGAAGTAAATCGCGTTGACCAGTCAACCAGCCATCGACATTACCAGCGTGGACCTAGCTTGTTTGAAAGGAATAGCTCTGCTTGTACCCACGAGGCATTTAAATTTGGTTATGGTTGCATTTTGCTTCCCCTCTTTTTGCTTTTTTTCATTTTTATGTGTATATGCGAACGTGTACTTCTCTTTCCATGTCGCCGTCTCCTTTGCACATGAGAGCTATGGCTTGAATCATATCGCACCATTATGCAAATTAATTTGTTATCAAAACTCAGCGTTGTTGGGCATTTGTCTATCTAAATAAATGACTCTTCCTTTGAGTAAGATACTTCGCCAGCGTTTATGCAGCGATGATATGACCTTGCTTATTTACATTAATGTCTTTAGCTAAAAGAATGGACAATTGCTTCTAGTTGTGAGAAGAAGAGAATGTTGATTCCCAGGTCCTGAAGATAATTATTAAAGCATGGAAAGCAAGGGTCTTTTAATATTTTATAACTTTTTTCTATTTTTATTATTATTATTTTTTAGTTATGGAGACTTAAAGTTCTATGCAGATTCAGAAGAATTACATCTACATAACATAAGAATGTTCATAGATTATGTGAACATACTTGCTGCATTAGATTCAGGATCATCCTTCCTTGTTATCTCTGCGATGGGTGGAAATTAAGTGCTATCAAACACAGAGGATGCTGAAGGGTTCGGCCTGAACCGCTCGTTTCCTCTTTCCCCATTTTTGTAACTTTTATCGAGAATTTTTTGTTAATAAGTTCCGACCTCCAAAACATCAATTCAACCTCTGTATAGAAACTTGGAAATTTCTCATCGTCAGATAAAAGGAAGTATGATGTATGGTGCAGACATGATGTGTACAGGGGAGATTTAGAATTTCAGTGGAGCGCCTTCATTTGGTAAGTAGTAATTAATTTAGTGGAAAATAATAAAATTCCAGCACATGGAAACGATGTACAAGAAAGAGGAGCACCAGAAAAAGTAACTGCATTTAGAAATTGATACGCACCGAGTGGAAGTCAAATTTCTCAATAACTAAGAATTAGGAATTGAACATTGATGAGTTCATTTTTGGAGACAAACTTGCGAACTATTTCTCAAGCATTTATAATAAAATATTAATTTCTCTACTGTAGCCAAAACAGACTGGTACTTGAGGGATAATAACTCCAAATCGGACCACCGGCCGTAGTGGCTCCACTGGATAAGGCTCTGCTGATCCTCAACAAAGAGGTCAAGGGTTCAAAACCTAGGGGAGGCGCTAAGTGTATTAAGTGTGACTCAGGGGTGGTGGGTCCTCCTGCTTAAGTGTCACCTGGGGGTTTACGGCGCGGCTATCGACTGCAAGCCGGTTCCTCCAGTACCAAAAAAAAAAACTCCAAATCAGTTGGTCTTGAGCTGTCTCTATTGCGAATTAATGTAGTTATGGTTAACGGGGGACATTTTAGCCAGTAATGTCGAATTTGTGAGGCATGCAAATTATGGTACATATGTAGTCGGTGACCTATTTGATCCGTTTATCATCTCATTCTCTCAATTGAGCGTTTGATCGAGGAGCTATACATCTCTCCTAGGAAAATGCTTGCTAGCTCTTCAATTGATTCAATCTTTGAAGAAATCCACATCTTTATCGAAACAACATCTATATTGTTGCTTCACACATCAGTATATCATGTCTTGTTCTTTCCCTCTTCATATAATTTCTTGATCCATTTGGAGATTTTGATTAGTTGTCCAGGATTTCGTCATCTTACATTGATGAAGATAGAGGTGGTGATAGCTTCGATCTGCTGAAAGTTTAATCCTCTGGATTAATTTATGACTATATTTCTACGTTGGCCGGCATGAAAATAAGGGCATCATGGAGCCATTTCAGTCTTAAAGTATCTGACCAAAAAAAAAAAAATCTTAAAGTATATCTAATCATTTATTTGATTCTTGAAGCAGTGAGATATAGCCGTAAACATGGAAAGCAGGCACTCTCAACGCTAATTAACTCTTGTCGATGCAGAAGGGTACGAATGCCTGATCCCTCTTCTTCATTATGGTCTTTTGGAGAAATTTAATACGTCTGTTTTAACTATATGATAGTAGTAACTCACTTTGTTTTCTTTCTAGCAAAAAAAAACTCACTTTGTTTTCTAATGGTCATGTTTATGACTAAGGATAATTTAGTGCTTTGTTCCTAAAAGCAGACACATATGTAACAGGGCAATTTTCATTCGGCCATGGAATAACCCTATTTTATAACCTATTGCACCGTTTTGGAATTTGTAAGCATCACAAAATGCATGTAAACAATGATTTCCCTCCGATATCGACATATAGTGAAAACAGATGAAAGAAAAGTACGGTCTTTTTCCAATGTTTATGGAAAGGAAATTACTATCATTTAACCTTACCAAAAAAAAATTACTATCATTTATTTTGTTATTTTTTCTTTCCGCACAAGTTCTTATTTGTACATTGATTGATAGGTGTTTACATTTGAAAATGCCGAAGGGCTTGTACCATGAAACTGAAGTTCTATCTTGGGCATGAATAATTCTCTCATTGCACATTGCATGCTTGATTTTCTAATTATGGCTGGCGGGTTCTTGGTTTAACATGCTTTCGGATAATTAAGGCTATTATTTTCATGGACCTAAATGCATAATTAAGGCTTGGACGAGAGGGCCACATGGAGGACGTGGGCTCGTCATCCGTACTAATCAAAGGGAGATCGTGACCGTTGATCTCGCGTAATTCAAGCCCGGTCTAACAAGTCCTCTTTAGTCCAGCCATGATCAACTTCTCCCTTCCTCGTTTCCGAGAAAAAGTGAAGATGTCCAGAAAAGGTAACGGCCCTTACGATCGCCTACTCCCGCGACCAGCGTACGCCGCTTCCCTCCAAACGAAGTTGACCGACGACAGTCCAAGTCAAAGGGCAAAGGTCCTCCCCCAGAAACCATCCATAGGCCAACACGTGTAGTTCCCAATAAGGCGCCGAGCAGGGGGTTATCGACTGCGCGGGAGGACCGACCTCCCTACTTCGTCCTTTCAAACTTTTGTTGAAAAAGAAGAGAACGAGCGTGCTTTGCTTCTGACAGCGAGCGATTCCTTCGGGATCGGGGAATACAGAGAGAGAGAGAGAGAGATGGAGCACTCGGAAGGGACTTCGACAATGGCAAGGCCTCCTTCTCCTCCTTCTCCGGGTCGTCGTCGTCTTGTAGCTCCTTGGATTCCTCTCAGTTTCGATCCAGCCTATCATTTTCATGGACCTGAATGCATAATTAAGGCTTGGACGAGAGGGCCACATGGAGGACGTGGGCTCGTCATCAGTACTAATCCAACGGAGATTGGGACTGTTGATTTGTACATTGATTGATAGGCGTTTACATTCGAAAATGCTGCAGGGCTTATACCATGAAACTCAAGTCCTATCTTGGGCATGGAGAATTCTCTCATTGCGCATTGCATGCTTGATTTTCTAATTATAACCGGTAGGTTCTTGGTTTAACATGCTTTTTGATTAAGATTTGACATGATAATGATGCCAGTAACAAATTAATGTTATTGTGCTTTTTATATTAAAAAGAACTATCGCATATGCTTTCAATAATTCTGTATGGGATCATGGTGAATTAGTTGAATTAATGTACTGGTTTACGTCTAGGTTATATTATGATAATTTGCCCTAGAAATCTCCCTTTGCGGCTTGAGATGAGAAAAGCCATAATTGTGATACACTTTAATTTTTTTGGGACCTACGTGGATTCTGTGTCCAGTAATGCCAAAATCATGAAATTGGGTCTTTGCTTAAATTATGGCGTTAGTTTCCTTTGGGTCTCAAGTCTTCTCGATGCTTTTGTTAATAAATATATGTATACTTTACAGTGAACTCATTGTTCACATGAAAGTAAAAAACAGATACATCTTTTCATTAACAAAAAGATATATACTTTGGTCAAGAAGTGTGGGAAGCCAAGATGATTGAAAGACCTTTGTTTTCCATGCTCTGATAATTATCTTCAAGACCTAAAAGTGAACATTCTCTTCTTCTCATAACTAGAAGCAATCGCCCATTCTTTTAGCTGAAGGCATTAATATAAAATATGCAGGGCATGCCATCGGTGCATAAACGTTGGAAAAGCATCTTACCCAGAAGAAGAGTAATTTATTTAGACGGACCAATGTGCACAACAGTGCTGAGTTTCGACAATAAATTAATTTGTATAGTGGTGATATGATTCACGCCATAGCTCTCATGTGCGAAGGAGACGGAGACATGGAGAGAAAAGTACACGTTCGCATATGCACAAAAAAAATGAGAAAAAGCAAAAAGTGGCGAAGCAAAAAGCAACCATATGCGAATCAAGAGCAATCAAGCCCATATGAGCCCCTTCTGTGAAATCAATCTCTGATGATTTCCTTATAGATAACACGAGAAGTCCCATCCCCAGATTCCCCACCATTCAAACCCTGTGAGAACGACGTTGCCTTCTCCCTCCTCCGCTGGAACTGCCGGAAGTCAGGAGCCAACCCGAATTGAAACCCTCGCCCGGCCCCGATCCCAAGCCCGACGCTGCCCCTCCCGTCCCCGGCCAAGCTCCCCATGCTCCGTTCTCCGGCGTCGCTGCCACCTCCATGCCCACGGGCGCGCATTCTGGATTGCCGTCTACCTCTCGGAACCAGGTTATATATTTATTTTTCTTTGGTCGCTTTTTTTTTTTTTGTTCTTTTTTTTTTTATGTCTCAGTGTATTTACTTTGTGTAAATCTATGGTTGCTTTGTTTTATAGGGAGGTCACCGGTCCCGGAGAGAGCAGACATTGGAAGAGAAGAGAGCGATAATTGAAGAGTTTGAAAAGAAAGGAGATTTAATCTTCTCGAACCCCGCCTATGAACCCCTTCGATGGAGGGATTAATGTCTTCGAAATTTTATGAGCTGATAATTCTGCTGGTGGCTATGAAACAAATATTATGAGCTGTATTCTCCCTGCAAATGCGACTCTTTGGCTGTTAATACTACGGATCAATATTTTCTTAAGCGCTGACAACATTTCCCTCTGCATTTATCCGAGAATACTGGCAGTTGATATTTCATCCTTCTATGCATGCATCTCTTAGGGTGCCTCCATTTATTGCCTTTTTAATATATTAGATACCCGACACATGCGAGCAATGCGCGTCCCCTCAACCATTATAAATTTCAAATGCTGATAATGCTGATGGCTCCAATCTATTCATTTTGTTGGAGTAAGTAGAGCTGAAACACGTGATTATTGGAGCACTCTGCTCTTGGTAAGAGTTTAATATTGTAAGTTTTAAGACAACTCGTGGAAAAGCTGGCTAACAAAATGGATTTTGGGGTACTGTCAAAATTAATTTGTTGTTGGCTCTGTTTTGATATTTTTTGAGAAGCAATGTTAGTTTAGTTAGATTTAGCTGCCTATTTTATGTGATGAAGTAGAAACATCATTGCATCATTTATTTTTCTCCTTTTCCAGCTTCAACTCAAAAGTTATGGATAACCACTGGCAATTACATTTGTAGTTCTCCCTATTAAATGTGAGGATTACATATGAAGATTGCGAAATAAAACCAGATAATTCACAAAAGGTACACAAAAATAGAGGGCGAATCTTCAACTCTTTCTGACTACCCTTTTTCCCGGGGATACATTTTGGGTGAGGGATTCAAAGATCCATGAGGATAAAGATATTGCTGGCAATTACCCTTGTGAGTCTTATAATTGAAGAAGTCTATGATGGAGACAGGATTCTCCAAAATATTGCGATTGCCTTTCTGACGGGAGAATGGTACCACATTAATTGTTGGGTTTCTTTTGCTTTGATTTTTGTTTCCATTTTCCCTTAAGAGTTAGGACGGATGACTGGATGTGTCAATGTGTGTGTTGGTGATTCCTTAAGTGAGATTTTTTCTTTTGGCTTGACACTCAAGTGAAAGCTAATGATAATTGCATCTTTTATCAAAGACATAAGTACATATGACAAGAAAAAGCAGGAAAAAGATTAGAAAAGGAAATACTGGTTGATGGCTAGCAGATTAGCGGAAAAGCAAGGGAGGAGTTCCTTTTGGCACAATAAAATAAGAGCTAAGTGGTTAAATCTACAATATTTTCTTTCTGAGAGTCTTCATAACAGCATACCTGTCCAAACAAACCTGCAAATTTTCAAGCCCTCTCACAACCATCAATTCTGCAACACTGAAGCATTTGGAAAACAACAAAGATTTACTGTTCAAGCATCAAGAGAGGAGCCTGAGGATTGGTCCCGCTCATAGAGTTCTTATCGAACCATCAATGACTCAAGGATGTATAAATTTACTGGCGACAGATCCATTAGATTATGGATTTATGATCATGAAAATATGGTTTGGCTTGTTTTTTGGTCCCTTTTAAGGGCCAAGTTCTAGCTGATAGCTTTATGCCAGAGAAAACTTGCGTTACCATTGGATTGAGGCTTAGTAGTCCCTCCCATTCAACCTGGCGTTACCATGGGATTGAACGTGGGAAGTCACAATAACAAATTAATGGAAAATTTCTTTGTAGCCATACAAGCATGTAGTGCCAATTTGATGCTTGACCTTTTCTTCTGCTCCACAGATTATTAAAGATGCATGGTTCTCTGTATGCACATGCAAGCATGCACGACCCCCAGCCCGATACCTCTCCTTATGCATGTGAACGTCTCTAGGTAACCTGGTTATCATTTGGGTATTTGTATTCTTCAAAAGTTCTTTTGATCTTGCATTGCAAATTTGGATATGAAAAACATCTATGGGTTGGGAGTCATTCCTTCGTGCTTCATAGAGAGATATTGTATAATATTTTGCTTGAAACTGATTACTTCGTTTGACGTTAATTTTATACTAAAGATTGCCAGCATGATGTTTGAAGAGTGAGGTATTGCTGCAAGAAACTTGAAAAATCATAATCACACTATGCACTTCATTTTATTCTTTATATAATAATACACATGACCCATTCATATGGCAACAAACGTAGTGAGAGTTTGGATTTGGATCCAGTCATGGCTCACCAAACTCAACCAACGCTTGTACAGGCCAGGGAATGAACTCTCTTCAATGAAGCCTAGCCCAAAATGGACCGCCTTTGTTTTTGTCGTTATGGAGTGTACAGTAAGGTTCCCGCACAGGCGGATGGATGAGCGGGGCAAGTATTTACTCGCTGAGGTTCAGAGGATGATGAGTCGGCGACCAAGGGTGGGCTCCTCTCCTCGAAGTTGCTCCGGTGGAGGATCTGTGTTGAGGCGGCAACGCCTGATGGGGGCAATCACAAGAATATGTTGGCGATGGACACGAGAGGCAATGCGTTAAGGTCAGATAGGGCTTATTTGGGCAAGGCGTGGGATAGGATGGGTCCTTCTTTCATTGAGGTCACGGAGAGGCAGATGGCCAATACTAATCTGTGCACAAGATCGTTTGTCGTGATTGGTAGGATGGAAGCTCATGTACGTGAACATGAATAGCCAATTATGCACACGTGAAGAGATGCCACGTTTCGCCACGCATCCACCAACCGGGTGGCTACGCCCTCAACCTCGGCGTCTCTAGTTTCACTTCTCATGACAGCCGCCTGTTTCCTCCATTGATCCAGCAGCGATACAATCCATGGTCATCCATAGTAGATTGGATTTATAACTTATTATGGCGTTAATTCCATTAAAATTACCAAGTTGATACTCCCTAATGCATTTATCTCAAACTAATTACCGTCTTACAAGAAAATTACAAATCAGTACCTACACCTCAAATTTAAGTTTCGTCTCACAAAAAAGTAACCACTGACCCAAATCTATCTAGGGTTAGAATTTCATCCAATACATCAATGAAATGCATGCATAGCTACACACAGCAAACAATTGCAAGATGGATTTGATGTGAAAAATCCAAACATGTCAACACCTACATATTTTAACAGAGCATGGGCTTGGTCAAGGTATCGGTTCAAGAATTTTTGAGAAATAAAAAATAATTTGGAGCATGCATGTCAAAGTTACTGATTTCGAATATTTTGTGGGGCGAGAATCGATATAGAAGATTGCCTGAGTGGATGCGGGTCTTGAAGTAATGGGACCTACTCGCACGTGAAAGGACAAATTTCATGTTGGGACATCATGTTGATACCTAAATTTTGCCTTTTTATGTAGGATTTAATTGCGTAGAAAAATAAAAATTAATCTCTAAAAAAAAAGAAGTAAAAAGTAAAATAAATAATTTTCATTAAAACGTGTCGTGATTTCATTAAATTGCATTGCATATAGTCATCAGAACATTTGCATTGCTGGTGTTAAAAAAATTCGACAAAAATAATTAAAAGAGTTTAAAAAATATTAAAAAGTAGCAGGGCCGGGCTAGAGACAGCCAAGCCCGGCCCCTTCTTCTTTTCCATTTCCTTCTCCCAATGTGGGCCGGCTCAGTCCATTCCTTTTTCTTTTCTTTCTCAGCCCAGCCCTCCCTCCTCCTCCTTTACCTTCTCTTGGACGCTAGATGCGGAACGACACGAAGAACAGAAAGGAGGATGCACGCGATGGAGGACAGGGAGAACGGGGGGAGCGATTACGCGAGATGCTCGGTCGGGGGCAGGCTGGCCAGAGGCAGCCGGCACGCCACATCCCATGCGCGCTGGTACATAAAAGGAGGGGGAGGAGGGACAGCGGGGGAGGCTTGGGTTCTAGAGGGCAAAATCTGGGCGAGCGAGCTCGAGAGAGAGCTAGCTGGAGAAAGCGAGCCAAAGTGAGAGTGAGCTGGAGAGAGGAGGTTCCAGAGAAAGTGAGCGACCTTGAGGGCGAGGGTGAGCTCGGAAAAAAGGGACTGGTCTTCTTCTTCCTCGGGGCTAACAGAGTAGGGCGGAGAGACCATGAGGGCTCGAAATTGAGAGGGAAAGAGGCTTGAAACCGATAGGGAAAGAGTCCGGGCGAGGGGGAGAGCTTCAGCCAACGCTTCAGCCGCGCCCGAACCCCGTTGACGACCTCTTTCGATGGACATCATCGTGCTGAACTAGGTGAGTCTCTTTGTGCGTGCTTTGATTCGGGCACGCCAGGCCGGAGTTCGCGGCCGTTCGGTTCACGCGAACTCTGGCACCGCCAGTCCCCCATTAACGTTGCCATGCGTTCTAGTATGCCTGTTAGGAGTCTCGGCCTAGGGTTGAGTCGCGGACGAGTCGGAAGTCCCTTATTTCTCTAGTGTACACCAACTGTTCGATGAATTGCTCCAATGGAGGGTCAAACTCGAGTCTCCAAACCGAAGCCCTGATCTTTGATATCCGTGTGACCTGTTGCCCCGACACTGCCATTGGTGCTTTTCTTGATTTTTGGTGGCGTATCTCGTGTCGCTCGAGTTGGCCGTTGTGGGCTTGCTCCTCGTCGTAGTAGATTTGACGGTACTAGAAACCACCGGCCAATTAGTGGTCAGCGGTGACCAGCGTCGGTTGGACCGAGCGACCAGCGTTGGATGACGGCTTGGCGGTCCCCCAAACGCCGGTGAGGGCTCGCCGTGGTGTTGGTGTTGGTTCGGTGAAGATGGTGCAAAATGAGGAAGAAGCTTGGGGCAAGGGTAGAGGAGAAGAAGTCCATAAGAGAAAAGAGTAAGGGGCTGCATGGTAATGTTTTTTTCTTTTGCCCGGGAACGTAAACAAAAAAGTGTTTTTCCGTTCCTTTTGAAACAAAAGAACGCGTTCAGTAACGTTTGTTTTAATAAAAAATGAATAAACACGCGTTTAAATTTTATTCTTTTTTTGTTTCTTTTAATTTTTTAATATTTTTATTTTATTTTTCATTTTTCCTTTCTTTTTTTTTTTCTTATTTCGGCCGGTCGCCGGCCTCATGACCGGCGATCGACGGCCAAGGCTCAAATTTCGCCCAGCCACGATGAGGCTCGGGGCCCCCGGCGGAGGCCGAGCCCGCCGGTTGGGCGAGGCTCGGCCTCACCTTGGCTGGGCGAGCTCGGCCTCGCCCAGATCCGGCGAGGCTGAGCCTCGCCCAGATCCGGCGAGGCTGAGCCTCGCCGGATCCCGGCATCGTCGGCCCTCGAGGGCCGGTCGCCGGCCATGGCCGAGACCGGCGATCAGCCGAAAGAAAAAAGAAGAAAAAAGGGAAGAAGAAAGAAGAAAAGAGAAGAGAGAATCGTTTCTTTAAAATTGTTTTTGGAACGAGTAAACAAATTTTTTTTTTGTTTCGTTTCTATTCTTTTTGTGTCCGGAACAAAAAAATAAAAAAGAAAGTAAACGCAACCAAACTGAAAGTTTTTGTCTTTTTTTGTTCCTTAACGAAAAAAAGATAAAAAGTGTTCAAGAAACATTTTTTGGAACGTTTATGCGGAAGAAACAAAGGGTAAAATGTCAGAATGTTTCTGTTTTTTTGTTAAAGACAATGTAAAAAAAAAAAAGTGTTTCTATTCCGAGAACAGTTTTTAAAACAAAAAGAACGTTTGGTAACGTTTGTTCGGAATCAAAAAAGAAAAAACACGTTTGGTAAATTTTATTCTTTTTTTGTTTCTTTTAATTTTTTAATATTTTTATTTCATTTTTCATTTTTTCCTTTCATTTTTATTTTTTCTTATTTCGGCTGGTCGCCAGCCCGGCGCTGACGGGTCGACGTTGATTAAACCTCGCTTTTTGGCCGGGCGAGCTCGGCCTCGCCTTGGCCGGGCAGCTCGACCTCGCTGGGGCCGACGACGCTCCGGCGAGGTCGCGACTCGGCGGTGTCAGCCGCTGACCCTCGGCGGGGTCGCCGTCATGGCCATATGGCTTATCTAAGGCGAAAAGAAAAAAGAAGAAAAAAGGAAGAAGAAAAGAGAAGAGAGAGAATCGTTTTTAAAATCGTTTAAACTAAACAAATTTTTTTGTTTAACGATCTATTCTTTTTGTGTCCAAGAACAAAAAAAAAAAAAAACATAAACGCAACCAAACGCTGTTGTTTCGGTCGTTTTTTTTGTCTTTAACAAAAAAAGACAAAAGTGCTCCAGAAATATTTTTTTTAACGTTTTCATGCAGGGCCAAATAGTGCAAGAAAGACAAAGAAAAATTAATTAATTAAAAAAATAGGTTTTAATCGATCGGGTGTGGTTAGGGGCGAGCGGCTTCAGGATTTAATTCATCTCTGTTCATCCCCGAGCGTTCAACCCTTAGTAATGAGGAGTTGGGCCCAATTAGCTCTGATCGTTTTGGGGCTGTTTGTGATACTTGGGCTTGAAAGTTTATTTTGGGCACGTTTGGGATTCACTTAGTTTAGGATAGGCCAGCAGAAATAGAGAATGGAGTGGGCTTTTTTCTCAAAAGAAAAACTTTCGTGGGCCTTTTCGGTTAATTCCGATTGGGCCCTAAAGATGGCCGTTTTTGGGGAAGGGTCCGGGCCGGTTCGGTCGTACCCGGTCAAGAGACCCGGTCCGAATTCTCTTTTATAATATTAAAATTCATAAATAAAAGTTATTAATTTAAAAAATCATAAAATTAAAAAAGTGATTAAAAAGAAATACTTTAAAAAATTCCGGAAATCATAAAAATAATAACAAATTCGAAAATATTATAAATATTAAAAATCCTAAAAATTCTCATAAAATCAAGAAAATTTCCAAAAAAAAAAATTAGAATTCCTCAAAAAGCTTAAACAATAGTTTTCAAGTAATCTTCTCTTAAAAAGTGGGAGCCTTTGATCTAAGATTGTACTCAAAATCATACAAGCCCTTAAGGCTCTACTCGCTCAAATTTGTACAAGTCCTTAAGGCTCTACCTTAGGGTTTCAATGGTCCTTAGAGATAAATGCCATTGATTGCGCACCATCAATATAATTATGACTTCCCTTTAGCTTCGTTAAGATTCACATTTGTTTATCTCTTTGTGTTAGACGCTTATTTTCCCTTGCAATTTATTTAATGCTTCATTTGATTGTTGATTGTTATTTTAATGATTGATTACCTACATGATCACTTCATATGTTAGTAGATTGGTTTAAAATTAATCCAAACTGCCTCACAAAAATATTTTTTTAAAATGAAGATTAGATATCAAAAGAGCACAATTGGTTAATTAGTTTAATCAAGTCTCCAACCTTAGATTCTATACTTGCGTAAAAAGTTAAGTATACACTTTATTTGGTTTCTAACCGATCCCAACAGGTTAGTAACGACTCATTTTTAGAAAATTCTCATGGTGGCAATTTAAAACCCAACATCGTGCGAGGTGGGCTTGGGAGGTTTCAGGTCTAAATCATGGGTCGTTAGGCCTGTCTTCTAGGCATTACTCCTAAATCTATTTCTTCTCCCAATGGGTAGGTCACGACACATCAAATGACATATTTCCCTTTTTCAACCACCATCTCTCTCGTCGCCATCCAACAATGAATAGAAATTTCTCATATAACACATGAATAACAAAGTCGCAAGACTTTCCTTATAATAAAACTACTATAAAGATATTCAAGCCAAACTAAGAAATGGTGTTAAAATACTGCTTCCTGAAACTTTCTTCTTTAAGTTTCTTCTTTACAAAGGACTTATAAGTTACCTAATCGGGCCCCTTGCATCTTCAAGATGGTAGTTGCTGCACATTCATTTTGTCAATATCTTGGAAATGGAGCATCATTGTTAATAATAAATCTCTTTCTGACTCAATGACAGGAGAAAGAAGTTATACTAGAAAGAGACGAGGTGAATAGTACTTGGGCAAAAATAACTCTATATTTCTTTAGATTACCACTTTCATCTCTCTCAATTCCTCAAGTTCTCAAGCTTTTAGGACTCTCTTTGCATTTGCAAGAATTTTTCAATACAACCTCCAAGGAAAAAGAATCATAGTGGTTGAGCTCAGACTAATTATAGGAGATGTCACCTTATCAACAATTTCTCTCTCCATACAAGATATTATCTGCTCAAAAGTTATCATTTCAATTACCGCTTTCTTTATGATTTCTTCTACTTCATGTGCATACTCACAATGCGCTTCTAGCTCTTTTCAAGTTTTTGTACTACCTAGTTATGATACCCACCATTTTCCATAACAATTCATATATAATAACTAGCAGTAGGATCTCGGTTCATAACTAGAGTAATATTACTTCCAAGCTCCTCTTCTCTGAGATTGCAACCTAAAAGACAAAAGAACTTATTCCAAAGAAACAAATGAAAAGTAAAACACAATGATAATTAGGCAAACGAATGACACTTGAACAGCTGTGTCTTTCTTGTCACAAGGGCTTTTAGCCTATCCAACTCTTGCTTTTCCAATCTCAAAGAATCACTCGAAGCCTCCATTTATTCTCAAAGGGTCACTTCTTGCTTTTGCTTTTCGCATAATTCTTCCAACAACTAATAACACGGCAAACTATATGAATTTTTGTGGAAGTGAGAAAGAGAAAAATGGGAACGGTATCGAGTATAGATAGCACAATTAATAATACATTCATATCATGCAATAGAAAAGCAGTACCATCATGCAAAACAAGTCATATAGAAAAGCAGTACCATCATGCAAAACAAGTCATATAGAGAGCCTTCAATGCCCTTCAAAATATCCCTAAGAATGCTAGCAAATTAAATAGTTACTTGGGCTACTAATTAACACAAGAATTTCACAAGATATGTACTTTATCGTATTGGGTGAATGAAACATGTAGTCTTAATGCCAATTAGAAAGAAAATGAAGAAAAATAAACGGGAGTTACTAGCACACTTCCACCATACCCATGGAAAAAAGAAACAAGGCAAGGAAAAGAACCCATAGAAAAATGCCCTTAGCTAAAGCACTAAATATATTTTTTATGGCAACAAAGAAAAACTTGCCCCGAGAATTGTGTTACAAAAAATTTACACAAGATTCAAAAATTTACAAAGACAAGATGGATTTGGCTAAATGACAAGACTTGGAAAATTAGCTGGACAACTTTAACTGAGCATACTGTTCCACCAAACCTAAAGGGCCCCATATGCTTTTAGACAGGGAATGGCATGCGGTGAGGCACTTCCATTGATGTGTCTTTCACTCGCTAACTAAACCTAGCCTCATCAAAGCGTTTATTGCTTTATCCATTGGCATGACAACCTGCAGGGGGCTGAAATCCCTAAGCCACCGGGTGCAAACATTAATGTAGTAAAACATGAATTTCTAACATTTGTCTCCAATGCACTGGCGAGCATTTACCTACATTTACCACTATTGTTAGTGATATTAAAGTAAGACAAAACAGAAGCTATTCATACAAACTACTAATTGAAGGAAAGGTGTCAAAGATCAACAAAACGCACGTATATAAAGTGAGAAACTAAGGATAACGGGATAATCCACATTTTGGAGGATGTCATAGTCAAAGGAATCTCAGGAAACTAAGAATGATTTCTCTCTCTAATCTTTGAGCATAGACCATTACGGCCTTCCTCACTTGATACAATTACAGATCCAACAAATACAATTTCACCGTCAGTATATTATTAAAGAAGCTATTTAAGACATTCAGACCCCTTCTTCTTCTTTACTGGTTTATATTGTAAACGCAATTAGCAGTACTAAATTTTAACGTTCTAGAGTGGCATATTAAAAATCCAGATAACTCGAGATATGGTGGCAGAGCTTTATGTTGGGAACCCAACTTAGTAGAAGTACAGCCAAATTTCTCGGTTGCTTTAGCTGTGAGAGAAACTACACGAGCCTCCTATCCCACTTAGTGGGGATCAGCTACACATTCTCGCGAATATAGTCGTGTATCTGCCATTACGTACAGATTTTTGGATCGGGTTTCCACTGTCGCAATTTGTCCAAGTGTTTGTATGTAAGAACAGAAGCATGCACTCTCATATGAGCAGGAGCTTCTTCACTTTCTTAATAAGCTGATGAGTAGGGGAGTACTCTAGTGCATGTTGAGTCAAAGGAAAACAACTGCACAATTGGGTGCTTGCAATCGAAATGCATATACATATTGAGAATAAAACGAGATTCATTAAGAGAACACCTTTTAAGCAACCAGAAACAATGGCATGCTGCAAAATCATAATATGTCGTGTCGTCGGCACTGTACATGACTACCACCATCAAGTGCTTCGGGGATTCGATCCAGTTAAGGACGATGAAGGTGACGAGTAGAGATGAAGTCTTTACCGAGGCACATTGAGAAATCGAAGGGCTTTGTCCCGACTGTTAGAACGTCATGGTCTTCAAAAATGGGCATCCAAAAGGGGCCTCAATCTCCTCGTCGTCGTCGGAAAGCCCTTGGACGACCCCCTCTGGTTTTGAGGCGATAACACGAGAGAAGAGCTGCGACCTGGTTCCCCCTTACCAAACAAGTCCAGGGTTGGTGGTCGAGAGAGAGAGAGAGAGAGAGAGAGAGAGAGAGAGAATCTCTCTTTCGGCCATCATTATTTAATTAAATGCTTCGGATATTTCCAAATTTTGTCATGTTTTATCTATCTAGGAACACATTAAATATCCAAATTAAAATATACCTCCTTCTAACTCCGTATCTTTTTCCCCTCATTTAAAAAATTCAATTCAAAATGGTATAGTTCTATTTGTGTTTAACGAGACTTTTCCATTAACAACATATCGAATGATCAAACCTTAAAAGATTTATACTTCGGACTCTTGACACGACCATTTAATCTTTTTGAGCTTCTCAATGCTTCAAAGATCGAATTTTAGATGAGAATCATATTGCAACTTTGTATGTGGCCATCCATTTGGCTCAATTTTCCTTCTAAATTTGGCTCAATTTGGCTCAATTTTAGATCGAAATGAAATGAACTTAATGAACGTTAGAATCACGACTAGTAATCGGAGCAACCAGCCATTAGGATGTATAAACGATGCTAGAAATTCCAAGTTAATTTATATTAGCTTTATTATCTTCCTAGCTGTTGATTTCCTTAGCTCAAGCTGAGCAGTGTTATGATATCGAAATGTCCAATCCCAACTCCTGTCCGATTGTTTAAACATCGCGACGTTGCTTAAGGACGATCGCCGATTTGCTTTTGCCCCGATAGCGATGGCTACGGTGAACCAATGGACTGAAATTCCCATGTTTTTATCCATAAAAAAGCTGTTGCGTTAAGAGTAAATGGAGCCAAGATTGCATCGTGAGTTGCCGTTCGTGCTTTGATAAGGGAATTCCACATTTGCTATTTGGTGTTGGTGCATCCTGCGTTCAAAATGGACGATAAAGCATTTCACATACTTATACTAGCAAGAAAATGGCCCCACGTGATACACCTTAATCGAATTATTCGTACCTAATTTGTACCCACCTATATATAGTGAAACTCCAATGTTAGATTGATGAATAAGATTGGCACAAAGCTGAGCTGGAGGGAGTTTGGTAGTACGCATGAAATGAAAGCAATCCTGAGTTTCAAACTTGAAAGCTTCGACTAGGGAAAAACACGAATCACATTTGTATAATGCTTGTTTGTTAGATTTCCCATCTCTTCTTCCTTTTCTTTTTTTTTTCTTTTTTTTGTTAGATTTAGAGAAAGGGGACACAAAATGTTGTCCACGTACTATATAAACATACATGTATAGGAGCCGGTCATTGAGTGTCCACCCCTATTTTGAGGCATTTGGAAAGTCAGAATTAGCAATATATAAATAAATATATATATTTACAAAAGAGTCAGTGTGCTTGCCTATATTGAAAGTTTGGCTTAGAACCATGAAGTGGTGAGAAATTTCAAAAGCTATTAAAAAGCATAAGGCAATTCAGTTCCTAACATCTAGATTTTCCGATTTTAGCCAGATCTAAAAGAACGGTTAAACCAAAAATGATGGGAAATGTAATGCTTTGCATGGTTGGTTGGCCAAAGTCAATCCGTGGGCGGAGAATTATCATTCACGTATCGTGCAAAATATCTCCCATCCCGACCGATAAAATAGAAAGAATTCGGTGCTCGTCTTTCCACGTCTTGATGAGTCGTCTTTACAGTAACATTGCGACAGAAGTTCCAAGCGGTAACAAGTTAACAACCCACAAATCGCACTTCCGATAGAGTAATAAATGTGGCACAATACATTGAAATAGACCTCGAAGATCCCGGCGGTGTTGACTCACTTGAAACTTAAGAGCATACAAACGGAGTAGTGTAGAACAGAAGGGTGCTCAATGCAATATTGTACCTATTTCGGGGTGGGTTTTTCAGTTACAAAGGGCACAGAAAGATTGATGCCGAAAAAGTTTGGAAAAGAAAATCAAAATTCATACAAGCGAAAATGTTCCCAATTGTCCCGAGCCAAAGTTGCAGACCATCATCATGTGGGAAAATTTGGCGTTATTTGGCTCTCTTCCCATGAGCATCAGAAGAAAGATTTGCAAAAAGATTCAGCAACAAGATTCTACAAGGCATAAGGTGGAGGGCTATTTGCAGCAGGCAGCACTCCATAAGTAGCAATAGCTCTTTTCCTCACCAAACCTCTTTTATCAATTATGTTACAATCATTTTACTGTAATATTGTGACAGAAGTTACAAAGTAAAATGAGCAAAATACTCGAATAAATCGAGTACGGAAATGGCTTTGGTGATAAAGTCTGCATCATTGGAGTTCAAAGAAAACTGGATCACAGCTCTTAATTTCCTAGCTAGAAGTATAAGAGTTTGAAAGAGAATCCCCAAGCAACTAACAATTTGAATCCATCTTCATTGGCTTGGTCTTCATGAAATTATGTGAATCCAGTAAAGAGAAGTATAACAGGCCGCAATAAATCATGAAGACAAGAAAGAAACTTCTGCAACTACTGCCTATGGAAGCTTTGGATGAGAGGGTTGAAGACTGCCAAGCAGATAATTCCCCTCAGAAGTCTTTTGCAAACGACACTGCCCTCATAATAGGTCAAATCCAATTGAAAAGGAGCCTTTTTAGTATGCAAACCCTGAATATCTGCAAACTTATGCCATGTAAAACAAAAGCTTATTAGTTTGCCTACAGCCAACGGGCTGCGAAGTAGTAAAAACACAGTGTTACATGAAATGACTCAAAGGTCAACCTATAAAGCTAAGACGAGAGGCAGCATCCATAGAGAATTTCTGCTCAATAAACTCCAAGGCAGCATATAGCTTATCTCAGGACTCTTTTTGTCCTTTCTTCAATTCATTTTCTCCTCTTCAAGATCCTTACAATCTCCCCGCATCCCATCTTGCTCCTTCAAATGGGCAAGCTCTTTCCTCAATCAGATGACCTCTTTTGACGAGACATCCATGCTTGCGACATTCTCGATTGATCTAACTTGAGTGGCATACCTGAACATGCATTTTTATGGAATATTGATTAGATAGCTTTTTCTTCCTGGTCAGGATATTGTTAAATAGTTCAAAAAGCGAAACAACAAACCAAGAGCCACTAGAGAAGTTGAAGCCATCAAATCTATACAGGTAACAGAAACAAACTAGAAAGCCATTGCAATCATGATTGGCATTAATGGCTCAAGCATCTACGTATCACAGTGGCATATACTCAGCTCTTACTAGAAGACAATCTGGTAAATAATTATTTCATGAGTACACAACCATCGAATGAGAGCAAAAAAGCACATAATAAATATAAGGACTTACCACAAACAGTTTATGTCTCATCCAAATTTGACTCGGGGCTCGAACTTGGAAATAAAGAAAAACTCAATGGTAAGTAAAAAATATGTGAACCAATTGGTTAATTTGATTATCCTCTAATGGACAAAGTGGAAATTTTGGTACTTTTAATTTGTAGGGCATGGTATATGTTGAAAATGTCACAGTTCTACCCATTTCAACAGTTGATGACCTCACTGGCTTGATTAAGAGGGCCTTGGAACAAAGGCACACATCAAAGACGCAAATGAACGAAGAAAGTCCGAGGTCACATTTAGTACTTTCGATTGTCGTCGATTCGGAAGACAATCGAAAGTACCAAATGTGATCTCGAACTTTCTTCTTTCATTTGCGTCTTTAATGTGTGCCCAAGGTCCTGTTAATCAAGCCAGTGAGGTCTATTGAAATTGGCAGAACTGTGACATTTTCAACACATACCATCCCCTGCAAATTAAAAGTACCAAAATTACCACTTTGTCCATCAAAGGATAATCAAATTAACCAATTGGATTCTCATACTTTGAGGAAGAAGTAAGAGATCCATTCTGCAAAAGAAGTGAACATTATGAGATCCTTCCTACAAAAGAAGTAAGATTTTGAGTACAAGATAATGCTGCCATGAAATTACCAGTACAATATGCTACAACAAACTAATACCCCTAATGCAGAAAAAATGGTATGGGCAGGCACATGTAATGGTTTTGAAAAGTAAGGAAACCAACTAATAGTTGTACTCTCTAAGATGTGACACTAAAATAAAATCGACCCTAATAAACAAGAAAATCAGCTGGTATCATGATTATAGGCACCTGGACCTCAAAACCTAACTAAAACATTTGCAAGAATGACTATTACAATGTAGACCTACCCACAGCCATTATTCATCAAGATCAAGTCTTGTAGCACATGGATTGTTGATCTTTCGAATATGCTTGGTGCATAAGGGCGTGATAACGGAAGGGAAACAAATTCCCTCGTATTCATCTCAATTTCCAAACAGAAAGATAGCCACACTCAGTTATCCACAACAATCTTCTTGTTCCATCCCTCTCAAAAAAGAAAAGATTATCCACTCTGAAACCCAAGATTCTTTACAACTGATATTCTATTCGCTCGTACATTAACCACAGAGTCTGAAATAGTTACTGATGTCGGAACGAGCTCCCTGAAATGAAACCAGAGAGCAATGGACTTCTGTGAGCACATATTTCAAGCGACCCATATTCTCTTGGTTCTTTTTTTTTTTTTTTTTTTTTTTTTTTTGGGGGGGGTGGCGGTCAGACTTCAAGCAAGTTTGTGTATCTGTATTATCTGTATGTGCGTTCATAACTGCATACACGTAAACAAGAATTTACCAGTAAGTTATTGAACTGCTCTGAAAGAATATCTGATACTATGAAACGATTGGTCACCACAAAACCGAAGAGAGAAAATCAAATTTGCTCATCTGATGGAAGGAGGGTAGAAGGGATCATGATAACTTCTTCCAGGTTGGCAGTCCAACACAAAAGGATATATTGGTCTGCCATGAATAATCTATATCCACAACATATCAACAAGCATTCATATGTGCAAGTGAAAAAAGGAGAACACACAACACAGTGCACGCTAACTGCATCCTCATGATAATTCCCTTATAGGAAAAGCAACTACCAAAACCCAGTATCCTCAAAGGTCAAGGAGAGGAAACTTGGAAGTGATATATAGACAAACGGTTAAACAAATCTCTTATAGGAGTCCAACAGACAGAAAGACAAATGCGTCACTCACTATTCTCAAAGTGTCAAACAAATAAATAACCGGAAGCTGTCCCGTTAACTTGTCATCCCAACTGAATGTGGGTTTCTGCAACACATGCTTAGGTCAAGTTTTCTCGCAACAAATTAACAAACTTTATGCAAAAGCATGATAGTTCCGAGACCCAAAAGAAGTCCCAGATTCTGCTTGTAGCAAGCGAGTCCGGAAAAGGAATACTCTTCCCCGCCAATAGTTTAGCATACAGAGAAATTCCCAATAAAACCGACCCAATCACCCCCTCCGGGACGCTGACCCTCCCTGTCCTGTTCATGAACTTCAAGAACAACGGGAAAGAACCGAGAACCAGAGCACCAGACGAGACACCGCAAAACCACGATATACCCAAAAGAAAGAAAGAAACACCAATGGAAGATAAGCATCCAAGAAACCAAAAAAAGAGCAGAGATGGCGTCTGAAGAACGAAACCTTACCAAGAACGAGAAGAGCTCCGAGTCCAACCCTCTGTTTCTTCGGGTTCGTGAACAGAGCTTTCCTTTCTTGCTTCTTTTTCCTGGGCGTCTAAACTCCACCCGTCTCTGTCGCGAGCTTCCCGATTTGACCGACGCCTGCCGACAAATTTAAAGACCCTGGATCGTCAAGCCGCGCGGGCGAGAAATCGCGGCAGATTTTCTCCCGACTCTGAGGAAAAACCGAAAGCCACACAGCTCCAGCGTTTTCCCACTAAAACAATAGGAATAGGCGGCGGCTAGGGTTCCGGCGTTGAGACGAGGGGTGGGGAAGGCGACGGCGAGGCGGAGGCGCGTCGATCGGAGGGCGGCAGCGGAATCCACGAGAAGCGCAGTCGTCGGAGAAAAAGCCGAAGGGAAGGGGTTTTCGAAAACACGTCTGTTTGTGTTTGTTGGCTTGTTTGGATACGTGCTCCCTACAGCGAGCGGGAATCCTTCTCCAGCCCGCGCCTCTCCTTCTTTGCCGCGCCTTCCGCCCTGCCCAGGTCCGCTGAGATCTCCCCCGCGACCGAGCGGGCCAGCGTCAGGGACAGCGCCCGCTGGGGAACGAGACCGAGGCCGCCTCCCTCGGGCCGGAGGCCGGCGGCGTCTTCGGCCTGAGGGACGGGGAGGACGGCCTGAGACCAGCCGCGACTGGCGGCGCTCTCGGACGAGGCGACGTGCCACAGAGAGAGGAGACCGCCCCCGTCTCCGCCGAGGCGGAGACGGAGGTGGAAGCGGAGGGGGTGGGATGCGCGGAGAAAAAAACAGAGGGAGAGGAGAGGAGATATACAGAGGAGGGAGGGGTCTAAGCGAAGTTTGAAATAAAGGGGAGAGAGAGAGAGACTAGTGTACGCGCGCGCAGAGGCGTGATTATATCCTTCTTTATGGGAACCGCAAGGTGCTCCAGCAACTTTACCCAAGACCGTCAGAGAGAGAGCGCGAGAGAGAGAGCGCGAGAGAGAGAGCAGGGTGGTGATTATGGGCGTGCAGTGTTTATTTTTTGGGATAATACCTTAAAAAATCTCAAATTAGTATATTTGTGACAAATTTACTCCAAATTATTTTTTTGACTATGAAAAATCCCAAACTAGTAAACTTATAACAAATTTACCCCGACTGATTATAAAAAACCCTAAACCTGATACATTTACGACAAATTTACCCCAAACTAATTTATTCGATTGCAAAAAACCTTAAACTGGTAAATTTGTGACAAATATACCCTATGCTAAATTGGATTAATACCACAAAAAAATCATAAAAATTGTAAACTGTGACAAACGGAACGTAAAAAAATCTAAATTGATATGCTGGTTAACGTCACGTGTCATTTAACTTAATAATTTGATAATAAAATTTAACAAAAACTAACATAGGGTAAATTTGTCACAAGTGTCTTAGTTTGGGATAAATTTGTTGGGGTTTTTGGTGGTCAAAAAAATAGTTTGAGATAAATTTTGTGTCACAGGTTGGGGTTTTTTAGGGTATTATCCCTTATTTTTTCGGTTTATGAACAAAAATTTTGTTTATTTATTATCGAGAACCAAAAAAAGAATAGAGATCTTTTGTTTACATTTTTGTTCAAAATCTATTTTTTTATTTTCGGAACAAAATTGAAACGAAAATAAGAAATAAAAAAAAGTTATTTTTTTGTTCTAAAAACGCTTTTAAAGAACAAATTTTCTCTCTTATTTCTTTTCTTCTCTTTTTTTCTTCTTTTTTCTTTGGCCAGTCGCCGGCCTCGACTATGGCTGACAACCGGCCGACGAGGGTCAACGGCCTCACCTAGCCACAGCGAGGCTCGCCGGCCCCAAACAAGGCCGAGCCTCGCCGGATCTGGGCAAGCCCGATCTCGCCCAACACCGGCAAGACCGAGCCTCCCCGGTGTGAGGCGAGGCGAGGCGAGGCGAACTCAAGCTCGCCTAGATCCAGTGAGGCCAAGCCTCGTCGTGGCTAGGTGAGGTCGAGCCTCGCCGTGGCTAGGCGAGGCCGCCGGCCCTCGTCGGCCAGTCGCCGACCATGGCCACGGCCGACAACCGGCCAAAAGAAAAAAAAAAATAAAATAAGGAAAAATAAAATAAAATATTTATAAAAAAAGAATACAAATTTACCAAACGTGTTTTTATTCATTTTTTTCCTGAAACAAAGTTTACCAAACGCGTTTTTCGATAAAAAATTATTCTCCAGAATAATTTTTTAACGGAAATATAAACAAACGCACCATATTTCTCCCTTTATAGGGAACGGGAACCACAAAGATAACTTCAGAAACCTACCCAATAGGGCCGTGACCAGCACATTGAAAGGTCATTGCACAAATCATTCGCCTCAAAAGTGCATCATTTCACCACATTATTATTTCTTTTATTTTTCCTTTCGATTATCAATCTAAGCAAAACTCGTTTTCTCTCACTTTTTCTGGGAATGTCCCTATAGTAATAAACACTGGGGCATTGTTTGAGGTGAATGATACTGCAAAGGAAATGAAAAAATGACTGAAATTGCAATTAAACCCTTAGAATAAAAACTGAAGAAAAGCCCTCAAAAAAAGCTATAAAAAGAGAGACGGAGAATCACAAGTAAAAAATATCATTTTCAACATACACGACAGCACAAAATTCAAATATACTATGAATTCATTAAGAAAAATGTTAAATTCGACAGAATGTGACATGATAAAATTGAAGTTAAAGTTATCAAGATTTGGCATAATTTTAATTAAAATCATTTTACAATCACGTTAAATACTATGACGATCATACAAATTAACATGGAACGATGAGCGCCAGTACGGTTTCCTCATAGGATATTCTATCCCTAGTCACATGCCTCAAAACGGACTGGGAGGAATCCTAGCTCACCATCTCTTTATTTTATGCTTTTCTTTTGGATAATTCTCCGCGTCTTGCTTCTGCCATGTTTACATTCTCTCTTTTTATTTTTTTATTTTCTTTTGTCATAATTATTTTTTTAGTTAATTTTGCCTTTTTTCTTACTAGAACCTTTTCTAAATTTTTTGTTTAAAGTAATCAATATATAGTCTCGCGTCTCTTCCTTTATTCTGATGATAAAATGCCCAAATGCTAAAGATGAAATAGAAGGGCATTGATTTGAATGAATGAGCTATTAAAGGAAGGATTGCTTATAAGAGCATTTGACGCATAAATGATAGGATCTCGCAAATTAAGTTAATGCGAAAACATCAAAGAAACAATCTAGAAATAATAGAGATCATTTAAAAATAGTTGAGTAATTCACGTGATGCTATTATCTTTTTCTCATCCCGTGATTATGTATTTACCAGGTGATAATTGTAAATTTGCAAAGCGTGATATTGTTTTACCTTTACAAACCAAAAAAAGGAAAGCTCGTTAGGCTATTTGCTAAGGAGATTGATCTAGGTTTTACACACTTTGGAGTTGTATTCTTGTCTGCTTCAATTTTTCTACAAGCTTTTGAAAGTGATAAGCGGTATTCCCTTGACCCAAAAGTTTCCATGTCGTTTTCAAATTGCAATGCCCTTGCTTGGGGCCAATGACCTTGGCCAGCCCTTCCGGCGATGGGCAGTGAAAGCGTTCACCTGTTTGTCATTCTCTCTCTCTCTTTCTCTCTCTCTCTCTCTCTCGTTTTTTTTTTTTTTTTTTGCAATAAAATTTTAAGTTTTTTATTCGTTCAATCTAATTTAAATAAGAATCGAATAAAATAATAATAATAATGCCATGTTGGAGATTAAAATTAATTTTAAAATGGCATATTAGTATTTTTCTATTTAGTTAAATTGATGTTATTAACAGAAAAACTTGATTACATAAATTTAATAAATTTCAGGACTTGATTTCACTTTTTACCAATTTTAAGATTTATTTATACCGTTAGGACAAGTTTTAGAAATCCATTATATTATTGGGAATGAAAGTAGGAAGGTGAACAAACCTTGTGCACTGGGGCTTTTTGGTAATTACATGGCATTGCTTTGGAGGACTTTGCACCGAGGAAAGCAGACCCCACTTTTAGGGACTATTTGGCTAAGTTTGGTCGAGCGGATTTAATCGTGATAGAATTGGATAGGATAGGATATGAAATCTTGAGATTTTTCATATCATGTCCATTGTTTGGTAAATCGCATATTAAAGTCGGATATATTTACATTATATCATATACATTTTTTTTTATATATAAACAACATATCATTATAAATAAACCTAAATGTTCATAAACAGAGATGATGAAAATCTCTCATAACACTATTCCTTAATTTATTTTTATTATATTTTTCCTCTTTTTATATTATGTTCTTTATTATTTCTTTTTTCCCATTTCATCATTCTTTAATAAAATTTTATCAAATAGTAGACTGTACTAACATTTCTAAAATACAAAAATACATAAAATATATAATAAATATAAATATTTGATTTATAGATTGAATGTTTATTATAAGATATAATTAAATTTGAATATATAAATTAAAATATGATTAATTAAAAATGAATTTTTATTTTTGATTTTTAATTTCTTAAATTATAATTCAAATATTATTTATATTGAAATATAATTTCAATTTTATTAATTTAATAAGTTTGTTATTCGAGAAAAATAACTTTCCTAGTATGGACATTATAAATCTTATCTACATTTATCCCACCTCCCTGTTTGAGATAATTTTATCATGTTTATATCTCCCTTATATTCAACTTTATAATGTTCTGAAGCGAGCAAATATAGGATAGAATAAATTATAATTTATCCCGAATTTTATCCCACTATCAAACGCAGCCTTTTGGTTTCTTCCTGCTGCTGTATGAGGAATTTGCCCATAAAAGAATTTTTGTTTTGTTCTCTGATTTGCACTGAGTGATCCTCCCACGACTTATTTTACGTGTGATGCTCTCTTCGGGTGTCTCTTACAAGAGAAATCACAAATGCATGGATAGTTTATGGTGAATATATTTTGGAGAGAAAAATTACTTTTTAAATTAAAAGCCATCTAATAAACATTCTTGTAAAATATAACGGGCTTCGATCTTGATTATTTACGATAATTTGGTGAGCTTTTCTTCTTTCTATTGTCGTGTCTATCTCAAGCGAAATTATCAATTTGAGACACATAAAAACGGTGAAGATATATGCACCATGATTGCATGATATAGTTCTAATAAATTTATAAGTATCTTTATCTAATTTATCAACCTATCACGTTATGCTTAAAACCACAAATTTCTAAAATCGAATAAGATTATCTCCTCCCATGATTATTAGATGATTTGATTAACATAAATTTGTCCAGGCAGTTGAGTTGGGTCCCTGGCTTCTTAAGTATGAATAGAAGAATACCTTCATTTTATTTCCAAATTTTAATATTCAAGCACTAGGAATGGGGAAAAAGCGGAATAGGTCTGATAAGCAGTAATTTAATTTATTGTAATTGGCGCTTTCATACCCATTTCATTGTATTCTGAATAATATCATATATTAAGGCTAATATATTATAAAACCAATATGTTAAGAAAATAGCAATCTCTCACTAGCTGTTAAATATGACAGCACAAATTAATTAAATTTCAAGCATAGAAACTTCGACAAAAAAGTAGAGCCTAGAAAGTCATTTATTTAGAAGAAGAAGAAGAAGAAGAAGAAGAAAGAATTGAAGTACTGACTATGCGGGCCATTGTAGTTTTGGTGACACCGAGTATTTATTAAAAGGTTGTGTCTTATTGGATTTTAGAAGAGATTTGACCCCCTTCTTCGGACCTCGACATCTCTCGTTGTGTTCGCATTAATCCTCCATACTCTCTCTCTCTCTCTCTCTCTCTCTCTCACCTTTCCATTTTTATTTTTATTTTTTTTATACACGATTGATTTTGGACTTTTGATTTTTAGATTTTTAAGGATAAACATTATCGATGAGCCTTTTTAATTTTATCCTATGGTATAATTGCTAAGTGAACCAATTAAATCAATATAAAGTGTTTTCCGAAATACATCCCGAATATGAGCTATATTCATGACCTAATCTCTTTGTCAACATTATCTGGATCTTTGTCGTTGCTCCTCAGGAAACACAATGCCTCATAAAATTTTGCAGCTCGAATCTTAACTTTATTATTGATCATACATGTTCAACAATCATGATTAGGGTTTATTGTCTTTCTTGGAGTGTCACTGAGGAGTGGAAGACTGTTGTTTCTTGTTGTTTTCATAGGTTTATATTAGTTACGTATTCTCTTCACCATATGTTTTTCTGGCCGTGCTATGGTTTGGAATGAGAGGGTATGTCATGTAGATTTCTCTGTATCTATTTTGCAGCTCCAGGGATCGATGCCTCCCCTTAAGAATTGCCAATATGCGATAATTTTAATGCGATGATATTAGTCCTACTCAGTACTCAGTCACTTTATGGAGGTACTGACTTCTTATTCAATTGTGGCGGGGAGACGAGCACGCACAGATGCGCATGTAAAGCCTGGCGTTATTCTCTTTTGAGGTTCGGCTGTGGGGCCCATGCTCTCGCTTGAATACGAGCATGTATGATGTAGATGCAGGTGTTTGGGTACGTATCGTCGTGAAGTAGGGGCTGGCTAGCTAACTGTCAGCTATGGCTCTCGATGTTTTCTCGTACCTAAATGTGGCGGGTATAGTAATATCGGGGAAAAGTTTATGGTTTTGACTAGGAGTTGCATCTTTGACTTGTTTTTTTTCTTTTTCTTTTTTTTAACCTTTGTGGTCTTTAAGTAGCTGATCAGCTGTGTTTCCCCTTAGGCATAACAAAGTAAGGTGGTACGTAAGATGCGTTTGATTCAGCATTTTGAAAGCCCATTAAGAAAATGCAAAGTAGTTTAGCGCTAAAAAACTTTAAGCAAATACAAAGATCGTTTGGTAAACTATATTTTGAGAAACAACTTTGAGAGAAATACCGTTTGATAGAAAACACATTTGAAAAACCATTTGAGTGAAATCATTTGTTTAAAATTGAAAAAAAAAATAATGTATGCAACTTTTTAAATATAAATTTTGACAATAATACTAAAAAAAATCATATATATATATATATATATATATATATATATATATATATATATATATTAAAAAAGACCAAATCCTTCATTGGAATTTTTAATTTTTATTTGCTTAAAATTGAAAAAAAAAAAGTAATGTATGCAACTTTTTAAACATAAATTTTGACAATAATGCTAAAAAAATCAAATACATATATATTATTTTTTTAAATAAAAAAGACCAAATCCTTAGTCAATTTTTTTTAATTTTCATTTTTTTAAAATTGAAAAAATAATGTATGCAACTTTTTAAATATAAATTTGAAAATAATGCTAAAAAATCAAATACATATATATATATATATATATATATATATATATATTTAAAAAAAAGACCAAATCATTCATCAATTTTTTAATGTTTATTTCTTTAAAATTGAAAAAATAATGTATGTAAATTTTTGAATATAAATTTTGACAATCATGCATAAAAAATCAAATATATAAATATTTTTTAAAAAGGCCAAAATATATTTATTTTTTTAAAATTTATATAAATTTGATTTTTTTGGCGTTATTTTGGCATTTGAAAAAATAATAACGAAGGCAAAGTAAAAAAATTGAAAAATAAGTGATGATAGTTTTGGGAAAAAAAAAATAAGTTTTAGCATTTGGTAAACGCCAAAATCTCAAAGGCTATTTCTCTCTACTAACATGGGCTTTTAGCTTACCCAATACTAACTTTCACTTGAAAGCTACTTTAAAATGGTTGTCAAGCGCTTCAAGCGTTTTTTTGAGGGGCTTTGAAGGCTGAAAACTATTTGGGAATGCTGAACCAAATGCTCTCGTAGTCCTGTAAGGGGATATGTGTGGCTGCATCAATTATTTCGAGTGGACTTATATCATGACCTTTTTGGAGGCATATAAGATTAAGTGGACACTACCTTTATATTTCTATTGCTTCTCTTCCATATCTTGATGCGTTCATCCGTTCGCAATCTTTTTGGCAGGGGGAGTTTTCAAGTTGGAGTTGTTCTTACCATAAGAATATCCAACGGCAGCACCCAAGGTAAACATCCCTTTGGTCCTTCAGTTTTTGGGCTTAATCAGCCTTGGATTTGGTTGATGGTTCCTTTAAATTAGAACATAAAGCAAACTATCCACGGGTCGATGGCTAGAGGCATGGGCATTGCAGATATGCCAAGAAAATCTTTCTAAAGGTGAAACACTAGTTATAACTCATCTTTCCTTTGTTTCGCGTCTCTCAAAATGATGATAGAAAGAAAATACCTGCAATTGCTTGTATTTTCTTCAATGGAGAAGAGGCCTCGGTACTTCAAGTGAGATCAAAGATCTATACCTTGAAACGTGGAATACATTTCCTAGAATGGGCGAGTTGGGTATAATTGTGGGTTCCAACTTCTTACGTTGAGTGAGCTCGCTGAAAAATTATCTAGCTCGATGCCATGCACTTGTTTACTATAACGATATAGCAATTTCAAGGTACGAGGGTTAGAATTAATCAGTGAAAATAATCTATGCAAATAAATTATTAATGGACATGATTCAACTTATTAATCATCACCATTTGAGCATCCTATTCATTCGAGAACAAGTGGATTTTTTTTTTTTTTTTTAATCATTTTGGCACAACTAATGTAATGCCAAAACCTAGTAGCAAAAGATTTTGGCATATACAGACCCCATAACCATGTACGCCTCGCACGTATTCCCCGACAGGCTTGGTCGTTAACCTGGCCGCCCCCATAATCCCCTGCATCGAAGAGGGTCCTGTAAAACCATTCCTCCGCGAGCTCCATGTACGGCACGAGTAGCTCTGAAACGAATCGCACGTGCATAACTTAGTGCATAACCTAGACCTGTCAAAGGACACAAATTGCTCCACGTATAATGATTACACAACCATTATAAAAGACTACTGTTGTTTTGATTAATGAAGAAATCCCATGCGAGTTGAATTACTAGCCTCGTGTTTGAAGAAAGTCTACGTGGTTCACTCCGCCTAGAGATTTTACTACCTGAATACGTCGCTATAATAAGCTGAGAAGCGAAATTACCGAACATTTTAAAAGAAATGTTATATAGTTAATCGTTGCCTTAAGTTGAACACTCTGATTAGATAGTGCCCAACCAGCTTTCGCGCATCTTGATTGTTGCACCTCCTCCGACGATTTTAAGGGGTGCTCCCCCTCATCGACCTGGTGCATTAAGAATTTTATTCCTAGATTACTCCTAACAAGGCTTAAATGTAAGATTCCAAGAACAACAAATCTGACCAACCCATTTGGGTTCATTCAATTTTTATTTACTTTTAAAAAAGTCTTACCTTTTTATGAGGTATGGAATTCAAAAAAGGATAATTTGTTAGGTTATGTCAATCATTCATATTCTATTTCCATTCATATGGGTGGTCTATTGATTAAAACAGACTTGTTTAAAGATTGCATAAATTGACTAATGCTTTTTATTCAATCTAATATATTTTTTAAACTTGAAACTTTTGAAATTTTCAGAATAATTAAATGTTGACACGTAAATTCACATATATATTTTTCATAATATTTAAGATATTATACATTTTAGCAATTTTTTTTAAAGGAGTACTCTTTTCTTTTATCTAAGGGTAAACAATCCAGTCTTAGGTTGTCCATTCATAACATTTTTGTTGTGACTAATTTGAAATTTGCATTTTATTTTGAGTCTTGGATGAGTCAAGGTCTAGTATGGCAAACACGAATAGATAGATCATGAACGGGCATTCACGGTTTATCTTAATGAATGGCTTCCAAGTTCCATATAAGTGATATCTACATACGATGAGACACGAGGTTTTGCTCGTTTTTAGTTCCCGGAAAAGTTCAGGTATCTGTGAGGTTGTGAACTCGCAATGCTGGGGGATAGGTTGCTGATTGTGTGGAATTACGGCATGAGGTTTCTGATTCTACAATTTTTGTATATAGCTCCTTAAAAACAAAATATGCATCGGCAATATATATACACGTGGTTTATTCTTTTTCATGATGCACTGATTGAAGTCCCATGCATCATTCAATGATAAGATGAAAAGGTTGAAACTGTGGAAGAATAACTAGGATACATACACCTATGAGCTTGATGAAGTTTTGATAGAGTTTGCGTCGTAAAATCACGTGTAAGAGGTCGCGGCAAAGCTGATTGTGGAGTCGTGAACGTATAAAAGATTTGGGAAAGAGCCACGAAAAACCCTGAACTTTGCCCAAAGTGACACATTTACCCCAAAATTTTTTTTGTGACGTGAAAAACCCGAACTTTCGTTATGTGACACATTTACCCCAAAATTAGAGGGCATTTTGGTCTTTTCCTTTTTTTTTTTAAAATTTTTTTTTAATTTTTTTACTTTTTAATTTTTTTTAATTTTTTTTTTTCTCTCTTCCCTCCACCGGCCGGGCGAAGGAAGCCGGTGTCCGGCGAGGGCTGCCCTCGGCGGCGTCGGCAAGGGTCACCCTCGCCGGCCTCGGGCTAGGGCGGCCCTCGCCGGCGTCGGGTGAGGGCCGCCCTCGCCAGATCGGGCAAGGGCCGTCCTCGCCCGATGCCGGCGAGGGCCGCCCTCGCCTGCGTCGGGCGAGGGGTGCCCTCGCCAGATCTGGCAAGGGCCGTCCTCGCCCGACGCCGGTGAGGGCTGCGTCCGGCGAGGGGTGCCCTCGGGCCGTCCTCGCCAGATCTGGTGAGGGCCGTCCTCACCCGTCACCGGCGAGGGCCGCCCTCGCCTGCGTTGGGCGAGGGGTGCCCTCGCCAGATCTAGCGAGGGCCGTCCTCGCCCGACGCCGGTGAGGGCCGCCCTTGTCGGCGTCGGGCGAGGGTGTCCGTTCCCTCGCTAGATCTGGCGAGGGCCGTCCTCGCCCGACGCCGACAAGGGCCACCCTCGCCTGCGTCGGGCGAGGGTGTCCCTGCCCTCGCTAGATCTGGCGAGGGCCGTCCTCGCCTGTCGCCGGCGAGGGGCGCCCTCACTTGCGTCGGGCGAGGGTGTCCCTGCCCTCGCCCGACGCCGGCGAGGTCGCCGGACGTCGGCTTCCCTCCACCGGCTCCGCCATGGCCGGCGGAGTGAAGAAGAAGAAAAAAAGAAAAAAAAAGAAAAAGGAAAAAATAGAATAAAAAGACAAAAATGCCCTTGATAGGGTAAATGTGTCACGGTTTGGAAAGTTTGGGGTTTTTCACGTCATGAAAAAAAATTTGGTGTAAATGTGTCACTTTGGGCAAAGTTCAGGATTTTTCGTGGCTTTTTCCCAAAAGATTTTGATTGTTGTCTTAATTTCACCTTCGTATGAGCTTGCCTTTGGAGAATATAAGCAAGTGGAGAAACTTTTGACATTTCAAGCATTTAATATGCTTCCTCTTCTGTTAATTTATAGTATCATTATTAAGAGAGATCCGTGATTAGATGGTGCTCTTGAAGAGTAGCATTCATGTTTACTCCATCGTTTAGGTCTAGGTCCTGTCCCAGCCGACGTGATTTTGATTTCTTTATTCTCTGAATCTTTAACCATTTTACGTTGTTTTTACAGTTTCCAGGAAATGGGTGTTCCTATAAAGCTTGACAAAAAGTGAAGCGTTGCTAGTGGCTTTTACTAATTGAAGCATTATCAAGTAAAGAAAGTCAAAGAACCTCTCATAACAATTTTGTTTTTTTTGCTGAGCTCTCTGTTTTAGGCCTCAAAATGGAAGAGTTCGAGGAAAATGCTATTTCAATTGATATATTATTTTACTTCATGACTCATGACCTCTTAGTCTTTGATTATACGACAGATCTGTGTTTGCTATTTTGGATGACTCTTAAAGGATTTATTTTTATGCTTGCTATGATCCATGGCCTTAAAAGACATTGAGAAAAGTCACGATTCATAAAGTAAACTAATGTATGAATTGAAATAGCATTTAATTTACGGAATACTGGTGTTATGACTAAAATTGGAAAAGAAAAAGAAAATAAAGATTAAGATTTATAGTTAAAAATCAACATAACTATGATTTATAGTTAACATTGATGCGGAACGGCATTTATAAAATAGTCTTATTTCTTTTATCTCATCAACAAATCCTAAAAAAAACATGAATATACCTATAGATATTTTTGCTGCTTATACCATATAATGAATTCCAAAGTTCTTTTTACGTGAGAATTAAGTAATGGCTTATCATCTTCTACGAGTCTCTTCAGGCTTAACTAGCCGTGGTGTATCACAAGTCTCAAATACAATTGCATCCTCAACGTAGAAGATTGGCATTCCAATTGTAATTCACAAAAAAGTCTAAAAACCCCTCAAAATTGTCTGAAGAAGCAAAAATTATCACATTATTCGGGAAAAAACTCACATGGAGTAATTATTATAATTTTGGTGACATTTCTTATTTATTTATTGGGAAACAACATCGAACGAGAAAAGCCCTTGTCACACTCCGCTACTTCATCTCCTTTTGTCGGAAAAACACAATGGCTCAACTTTTGCCAGGCTTAAACCCTGTCAAAGCCCTCAAAATCGATCGGCATCAAACATCCAACACCCGCCTTCTCCAAAGTTCAGTTTCTTTGTTGAAAGCGAAATCCAAGTCTCGAAATTTCTCTACTCTCTGTTCATCGGCGATGGCAAGCCAAAGTCAAGACCGGAAGCAATTGTCCCTCGATGCTGTCTGATCTCAGCAGCCGCGTAGAGGAGGTCTCCGAAGACATTAGAAGGCAAAATATACATATTTTAATGTTTAAAGAAAGAGTGAATAAATGGAATTGAGAAATGAGAAAAGAATAAACAGAGAAAAAATTTGGGAAAATGTCATAAATGGTCCCTATACTATTGCCTAATGTGCAATTTGGTCTGAACTTTCAATCGGCTCGATTTGATCCCGAATTATTTGATAAATGTACGATTTGGTCCCGAACTTTCAATCGGCTCAATTTGGTCCCCGAATTATTAATAAATATTCAATTTAGTCCTTAGTTACTGTTTTTCCTTTTTTATTTTTTATTTTTTAATTTTTTTTAATTTAAATTTTTAATTTTTTAATTTTTAATGTTTTAATTTTTAATTTTTTAATTTTTTTTTTGCTTATTCTCTCTTCCCTCCGCCGGCTCCGGCGAGGGAAGCCGGCTCCGTGAGGGTCGCCCTTGCCGGACGCAGCGAGGGCGGCCCCTTGGCATCGAGCGAGGGCTCCTCGCAGATCCGGGCGAGGAGCCCCTCCCCGACGTCGGGTGAGGGCTCCTCGCAGATCTGGCGAGCAAGCCCCTCACCCGACGCCGAGCCGCAAGGGAGCCCTCGTCGGCGTCGGGCGAGGAGCACCCTCGTCGGCATCGGGCGAGGGCTCCTCGCCAAATGCAAGGGCGGCCCTCGCCGACGTCGAGCGAGAGGCTCCTCGCCCGACGCGGGGGAGGGGCTCCCTCGCAGACGCCGGAGGGGCTCCTCGCCGGATCGCGAGGGAGCCCTCGCTCGACGCCGTGAGGGCCGCCCTCACTTGCGTCCGGCGAGGCGACCCTCGCCGGAGCGGCGGAGGAAGAGAGAATAAGCAAAAAATTCAAAAATTCAAAAAATTCAAAAATTCAAAAATTCAAAAATTCAAAAATTCAAAATTAAAAATTAAAAATAAAAAGGAAAAACAGTAATTAAGAACTAAATCGAATATTTATCAATAATTCGGGACCAAATGGCCCGATCGAAAGTTCGGGGACCAAATCGACATTTATCAAATAAGTTCGAGATCAAATGGCGATTGAAAGTTTAGGGCCAAATCAGATATTTATCAATAATTCAAGGACCAAATCGAAAGTGGCCCGATTAAAAGTTTAAGGCCCAAATCAGACATTAGATAATAATATAGGGACCATTTGTGACATTTTCCCAAAAAATTTCAAACGTGTTAAAGAGGTAGACAACTCACTTTGGCAGAGGTGCACATGGCCATGCCGTTATTGTACTCTCGGTCTCTCTCTCATAATTTAGAGCCATAACACGACATTTCGTTGCCTTGACTAAGAGAAAAAAATTATGGAAAAATGAGATTTTGGATGAGCTCCATCTCCGTCCAGCTGTATATGTTAGCCTTTTGGCAAAGAGCCTCGGAAAGAGCCAAAAAGCAAAAGTACAATGATTTTGATATCTGACAGGATGGAAACGAAACGCAGAGAGGGCCGTTCGCTCTCTCTCTCTCTCTCTCTCTCGTACTCTTTTTACAGAGCCAGGGAGAGCCAGAGAGCGACTAGTCCGTGGTACCGCACCATGGACACCTGCAATCACGTGATGGCTGGGCACTGCTGTATTTGGAAATGGCCCTAAAGAAGCGATTTTTTCTCTCTCCTGCAGAAGCACCAGCAGTACATGGACTCCTTATGAATGAAAGTGGGGACACAAAAAGGACTCCGCCAATGGGTTTTCTTCTTTCGGCCGCGCAAGGTAAAAAACCGCAGGCGTACGCTCCTTGAAGAATAAGAGCCGCGTTTCCAAGAGGGATGACGTCCTTATTTTTGCCGTATGAGAAGACTTTGAACGCGCTTGTGAGTTTACGTTTAAATTGGATTGTTTATTTATAAAAAGTTACTTTAGCCCCTTGGCCTTTAAATTGGTGAGGTGACCGGCGCAAGCAGGAGGAGATCAAAAGGAAAGGAAGCCGAGAGAGAGAGAGAGAGAGAGAGAGAAACCGGGAAGAGGAGTCGAGAGAGGGAGGGGCGAAGGAGTGGTGACCTTGTTTATTTATGTGGCTTAGCTTTGTTAGATCTTGCTGGTCAGAAAGAGTTAAGAAATCAGGCTCGGCTATTTATCTTCATGTGGTCAGCCATTCGATATAAGAACATTAGTCAACAATGTTCAGATTTGCATTACCCAATTTAGTTACTCATTAGAACTGTGAACTTATGATTTTGATATGGTGTGTGCCGACCATAAGAAGATAAATCACTAATAACATCCACAAGAGCAGAAAGTAATTTATGCATTGAGACTCCCGTTGAGACTCCTTAAGTTGACTGCAGAAAGAGCTTGATTTCTTAATCTTTTTGACTTAGCAAGGTCAACGAAGCTTAGCGCAGTGTTACTTTATAGCATTTACAAGCAATTCAGTATAATATGCTTTCCTAGTAACCATTATCAGAACCCAAACTTAGATCCAAGAGACAAGGAATAAAACTCCCAAGTTTGACATCCATGTACCCGCACAACCAGGGTTCAAGTTGGTAGCGGTGGATGGCAGCTCGGCCATGGGAAACTCGAACCTCTGTAGAGTACAACGATCGAGGTTCTGCCAGAATCACAAAGTACATTGTTCCCTTCTTCCCCTGCTGGTCCTAGGAAGCATTCGGGACCTCCCGGCGTAGCCACCATTGAAGGTGCATAGAGGAGTGAATAAAACTGGGCCATTGTTTCAAGCATTTGTTTCTTTGCAACAGTATGCAACCGGGGCATCTCATTGACCATTTCCGTTGAATAACTAGTTTATTGTGTCCTGAGATTGGTCATGGTGTAATATTTGTAGGCATAAACGAATGATATGTGTGTATGCACTTTGCTGTGGATGGCTTCTCTAATCCAATGTTTCTTCTAATTGTTTCTTAATTGATCCTCTTATGTTCAGTTTGGAAAATCACCAAGCTTTAGTACTTTCACCATTTGTGTGTGTATTCCTCTCCCTCTCCCTCTCGCTCTCCCTATCCTTTTGTGCACTTGGACAATTTCATATCATGGTTCATAACAATGTCAGTGACCAATAGAACTAAGAGAAGTCCCCGTATAGCGAGCCTGTTTTCTGTTGCCATTGAAAGTGGCAGTGACGTGACTCTATCAAATGGGGTCATTGCTGCATTATCGAGGGCTCTCTACCCAAATATATCACTTGGAAAATGTGTATTGGCTATGGGAGAGATATCAAGGGCAGAGGCATCATGTTTCGATTATCTAAATTGCTTGAAGAGTCCCTTTCTTGGTCATTTTCATATTCAATGCTGTTGAATCTCATAGGGCACTTAACTGGAGTTCAAATCAACTCTGTGCCTATGCGGCAGGAAACAATTTGGATTTCTTGATAACAAACTTTGGGTTGATTCTCTGTAGATCAGAGCGCGGGTAATGGGCTGAATTAGCAATCATGAACTTATGATGAGTTTAAGACTACATATTCAATTTCTAGCGTCCTTTAAACAAGGTGGTCTAGTATTTCGAGTTTCCGGATCAAGTAATTAGATGGTTGTGCCATATTCCAAATGTCGGCTGTCTAATTAATGGAATGAATACATGCAAGGAGATCAGTGCTATGAAGAACTTGTCGCTGTCCAAAATCATGATGAATTTTTATGTATTTCATTCATTATGAAAATGTTACTAGGACTATCTAAACAATAGTCTAATCATCATGCGAGATAACCATTAAAGTCCAACACTAATTTCCTTTGCTTTATGTAACAATCGACTCATTCGCAATAGTTTTTATCAAGAGATGCAACTACAGCATTTGAAGTGATGTGCTTCGTTCTGTCAAACCACCACAGGCTCCTTATGTCGAGGATCTGAAAAGTTTCATACGGCAGGGACCATATCATAACCACCAAACGAACAAAAACTAAGTAGTCTAGAGTAAAATCCATGAAGTAAGTATAGTTGTTCAATGCACCTGGCCTTTTAAAGGTATGGAAGTGATAATCCAATCAAATGCACTATGCCTATCGGTTGTCAATTATGTTTAAAAGAAGACTAGTGTTAATTAAATGCTATTTCAATTTATACATTATTTTACTTTATGAGTCACGACCTTTTCTCATGTCTTTAAGGCCATGGATCATAGCAAGCATAAAGATTAATCCATTAAGAGTCATCCAAAATAGCAAACACGTATTTGTCGTATAATCAAGGCTAAGAGGTCAAGAGTCATGAAGTAAAATAATATATCAATTGAAATAGCATTTTCCCTCAAACTCTTCCACTTTGAGGCCTAAAACAGAGAGCTCAGCAAACAACAAAATTATCATAAGTTCTTCGACTTTCTTCACTTGGTAATGCTTCAGTTAGTGACAGCTGCTAACGAAACTTCACTTTTAGAACAAATCAAAACTTAATGCCACCTCTAAAAATTCACAAGGCCCCTTTTGTTCTTTTTCCCGATGAGTAGGAGAGCAAAATCCTGCTACATTTACTATGGTCCCAACATTTTTACAAATAAAAATATTCTAGTTAATAACTTTTTTTGGCACGGTCCTCGCGCCTTGCTCCCCATGACCAGATTGACTCTTATAGTGCCGATCTGGTAGGTGGAGACCAAAACATTTCTCTTCCTTTTAAATTAAGGATGCACTAATTATACCTTTGCTGTCATTATAAGACCATTTTGCTTGGTTTAGAGTGACTGCAATTCTTCTTTTTTCTCACATTACATTATAGTGGAGCCGATGGTTAGGAAGCTTACCTTAAATGGTAAGCTTCCTAAAAGTGGAGCCGCATTATGAATTAGTTCATCATGGTTACTGAAAACTTTGGTCTAATTTCACATGAAGATCGTGTTAGATTTCCTTCTAAGCTTGCATGTTGTCAAATTTCAGCATTCAGTTGAAATAGGTTATATCCCAATCACTTATTTTATTGGTTGTCATGCCCCAAACAAACACATGCATTTCATAATGAAACTTAGGCTTGTGTTTGCATGCCCGGATGACTAAGGGCGCGTTTTGTTCCTGGAAACAATTTCTGATAAGAAATTATTCTTTTTTATCTAATCCAAACTATTTTTTAAATAATTTTTTAATAATTTATTTTTTCTTTTTTCTTTTCTTTCTCTTCTTTTTCTCCAAGGTCTGCTGGTTGTTGGCCTTGGGATGACCAGCGATCGGCCAGACAAGGGCCAGCAACCTCGCCGAAGCGTTGCTAGCCTGTGGCCTTGCCAACCAAGCCTTGGTTGGGTGAGCTCAACCTCACCACATCTGGGCGAGGTCAAGCCTCGCCCGGTCAGGCAAGGTTGGGGGAGGCCCAAGCGAGGCTTGCTTGGCCACCGGTGAGCTTGCTAGGCCTCGTCGGACCTTGCATTGGCACGCGAGCCTCTAGTGAGCTCGTTGGACCTCGCAATCGGTCGCCGTCGATCAACATCGATGGATGATGGCGGCCGGAGGTGGTGGCGGCTGCAGTAGTTGAAGAAGAAGAGAGAGGGAAGAAGAACAGGAAGAAATAAGAGAAAAGAGAAAAAAAAAAATAGGTTGACTTAATTTTAGAATTGTTCCCGAGAACAAAAAATCAACTTTTTCTACTTCCTGATTCTATTCCAAATCTACTTCCGAGAACAAGAAAATAGAAATTTATTCCCAGAAATAAAAATTTTACCAAACGGATTTTTGTTCCAAATCTACTCGCGGGAATAAAAGAATAAAAAATTTCACTATTTGACCGGTTGCCAAACGTGCCCTAAGTAGCCTCAAGTGCATTCTTCCTTATATCTAAATAACATTATTAACTAAAATCATTTCTTCTTTGTTATTATTATTTTTCTTATATTCTTCTTTTTTTTTTTTTTTTTTTGGTCGAAATTGTTCTTGAATTCAGAGGATTAATGTGTATGGCAGTTGTTATTGTAAATATTAACTTAGGAATCCATGTGTGTACAAATTAGAGTTTTGGGCTTCTTGCGATACTTAATTGATTCGACCAAGTTACCGTTGAGGTCCCGACACAAGAGAGACGGTTTTTTGGCATGGGACACTGAAAACCCTCAATCAAACATTTACAATTTCATTCTTTTATCCATTAACATCCACAAAATCGTGACAAATTGAAATGACTATCTAATAAAGTTAACATTTCCTTTCAATCTTACTTTATTAGATCATGTCTGTTTATTCCACGCACTAAATTAACAAAAACTTATCAATTGAAAAATCGAATCTCATAAATTAGAGACACTCTAAGAATATTGAAACAATCATTACTATACTTTCTCCTCGTGATCCATATAATATTTAGAATAACGGAACACTAATTGTGGAAATAAGTCCAAGTGGGCGAGGTTGCAAAGGTTCTTGTCTAGGTTGGTATCGGACCAGAGAGCGAGTGTTGGGAGAGGTTGAGAGAGATGAGTGAAGTCGCATTGAAGAGACAGGAGCAGATGGGCGTGGAAAAGTCGTTGCCGGCAAGGTTGAGCTGTTTGAGCAAGCCAAGGAGGCCAAGCTTGGAGGGGATGTAGTTGGAGATGTTCTTGCCAATGAGGAAGAGGGAGATGGTGGTTCATCAGTCGGACAAGGGCTCGGCAGAAAAGGGAGAAAGAGTCGGGTGAGAGGAGAGAGAGAGAGAGAAGACCTTCAGTTCAAAATTTGGTTTGACCATGTGGATCCTCACATGACACATGTCACATTCTCAAGAGTTTTCTTGTTTATCGCGTTGGCACACAAAACGCACTCGATATTTTCTCAAACGAGCAGACAGCACCCCGCAAATAAGTCAGCGCATTGAGATTTGGGAGGGACCCATCAACTTTACATGTTTGGTCCACACAATCTCTTCTTCCATTTTTCTGTTTTTCTTTATTGCTTGATCATGCAGGACGGACTAATGTGTATTGTGGTTATTCTCTCCCAAATATTAACTTAGAAATGCAAATTTAAAAAAAAAAAAAAGTTTTCCAGCGTCTGGCGTGTTAGTAAATCTTGGGGGAAGCTCAAGACACTTAAATAGTTAAATCCCACACGGTGTTGGTAAATTTTTTAGACTGATTATGGTTTTAGTTACATCATCTGCCTAATAATGATGTTTACTATATTAGAAGAAGAAGAAGACGACGAGACCAAAAGCCCAAAAGGCCCGCCTTGTCGGCTAGTGCTGGTGGAGTTCAGAACTCTCCTCCAAATGGGGGAAACTGATGGGCAAAAAGAGTAATTAAAATGGTGTCTGCTACTGTGTGCACGACTTTTGGCTCGTCTCCGAATTCTGCGTCTTTTGAAATGGAAGTAGGGGGCGGCACGTAGTGGAGTGGTGGGGGTTTATATTTGCAGGTTTGTTTTTATGTCTCGACTGTCTTTTTGCTTCTTTTCCTCAAAATCAATGTTCAATTCTTAGTCTTTTAATCAATAATATATAGAGCAATTTAACGAATTGTGAACATAAAAATTAAATATAGAGAGAAAAAATAATTTTACTATAATCTTTCTTGTGAGAGGTAATTTAGATTTATTTTTATGGAATGAATACATGATTTGAGGACCATCATCATCATGGATGGTTGATGGTATTTATAGTTTCTCGCTCAAATCCTATTCTCTATAATTAATGGCCGGTGGAATTATTATTAATTGATCATCACAATTTTATTAATGCTTACATTATCTCATTCACTAGCAATGGGAACACAAAATGTTGTCCAGATTTATTGGCTGAATAATTTTAGCCGGAGGATTTCAATGGCTACATTTCAAGATCTTACCTTTTGGGGGGCTTAAATTCGTAATATGATGACTATGAAGCTCATCATACATGATGGATCTCGAAACTAGCTAAGTCTTTGGGTTATCCCGATATTGACATTTCGAAGGTTTAAGACAATTTGAATCAATTGCATAGTCATGATCTGTAAAAGGGTTTTGATCCATGATCGTATCTCCAACAAGAGATTTTCAATTTTGTTTATCGGAAACTTTGGGCTTCCTTTTTTACCTCTAAACTTCTCCGCGGATAACTCGTAGCTGCCAAGGTTCACAGTAATAGCTTAGTCTGCCGAGCAAGGACTTGTTTCTAGATTCATGGTAGAATTGAAATAGCACATCAATCTCCTTTTGGCAATAGCAGGTCACCCAATATAAAACATTAGAGAAACAGTGCCAAAAAAGTCTTAAACCTTTTGGCTTTGTGCCAATTTAGTCTTAAACATTTTTTTTGGTGCCGATTTAGTCCTAAACCTATTTACGTTGTGCCAAGTCAGTCATTTCCGGTCAATTTTGCCGATCTTTGCGACTAGACGCGTCGGCCGACGTGATGATCGATCGGCGTGAAGTGTATAATTTTTAATAATATTTAATATTTTTGAATATTTTTTTTATTCTTTCTCTTTTTATTTTTATTCTTTTCTTTATTCTTTTTCTTTTTTTCTTTTCATCTTCTTCCTCCAGCCGGTCGCCGGAGCTCAGCGACCGGCCAAAGGCAACAGCCAGCGAGGTCGACCTCGCCGGCCACCTCGCAGGCGAGGCTCGATTCTCGCCAGATCCGGCGAGGGCGAGGCTCACTGGCCCGGCTCGAGGCCGCCCTTGCGGTCACCGGCCCTCGCGGCCACTAGCAAGGTGGTGGCGAGGTCAACCTCACCCGGCCATCACCTCTAAAAGCGGTCGCCGAGCTCCGGCGACCGATTTGGAGGAAGAAGATGAGAAGAAAAAGAAAAAGAATAAAATAAAATAATAAAAATAAAATAAAAAGAGAAAAAATAAAAAATAAAAAATATTCAAAAATATTCAAAAATATTCAAATATTATTAAAAATTGTACATGTTAGCGCCGATTAGGCCACATCGCCCGGCCGACGTCCAATCAAGCAAAATCCGGCCAAAATTGGCCGGAAATGACTGAATTGGTACAACATAAAAATGTTTAGGACTAAATCGGCACCAAAAAAAGGTTGAAGACTAAATCGGCACAAAGCCAAAAGGTTTAGGACTTTTTTGACACTTTTCCCTAAAACATTATGTTAACTAGGTATGTCATTGGTTCAAAGATAACAATCACCTTTCTGGTCTGATCAATAAATCCCATCTGGCCTAGAAATTTTCCAAATGTCTTTTACATTGCAATCGCTTTGCTCTTATTAAAGCATACAATAGCATGGTGTAAGAAAATTATAGGCACTATTGGTATGGTCAGATCTACAAAAACGAAAAGAGCAACCTTAGAGAATCTGCATCTTGTCCGTGTGGAAAAGGCGAGGCTTTGAGACTCTTTCAGGAAAAGCATCCAGAATATCTCCCAGCCTCCTACATAAGAACATTAGAAGAAGTTTAGAATGACTTTGAAAGTAGCCTCAGCTTAAAGCAGTTGTTCCCCAATAAGAGCAAGCGCGTTTATTTAAAGATGCATACGTAAGTGAACTTTAAGAATATGCAAATGGATAAGACTCCGACCAATCCAGAACGGAAGCGAATCCCTTTAATGGTAGTTGGTATAAGAGGAAATTTACCTAACCAGGGAAGCTTTTCAAAAATAATAGGCGGCAAAGTTGTCTCTAGCTTTCTTTAATGAAGTGCATGTCTTTAGTTTTTTTAAGTATAGTGCAAAGTAAGGTGACAAAGATAAGGACTCGCACATGGTATCCATATATCTGTAAACAACATGCCATAAGACTCCTAAGAAGTCCTTTCAAGAATTTTGGGGGAAGAAAGGGTTCATGCTGCATACATACAAGCAATGAAAGACATGTATAAAAGCGGTGCCTCCCGTAATGGTACATGGAGGGGTAACAAAAGATTCCAAATAATTATAGAACTATAAAATCCATAGTGATTCTTTTTCGACCCCTTCCAATGATGACATTGTGCTAGTAGATGAACATTATACAGAACTTGTTGGGAATGACTGATCCCCAAAAATCGGATTCGACACTAAATCGAACCCCTAAATCAATGCGGAAGACGAAGCCCGGAAAACACGTATCACCGATCGTAAAGCACACCACGGATTCGAGCGTACCTTGTTAGCCACAAATTAAACACCAATGCCGAAGAAGAGGAAGAAATTCTGATCCGATGATGTCAATTTTCCTTGAAAGGAAACGGCGTCGCCTTGAGCGTTTGGAAGAAAAGAGAGCGTTTTTCTTTTCTTTTTCTTGGAGGGAGAGAGGAGAGGAACGATACGTACGTTCGATTTCCCAAGAGGTGTGTTCTCTCTCTCTCTCCTCCCTTTTATACCTTTCCCCATCCACGGGCCATATTCCCGTGGGCCGGGCCTTTTTGGGCCCAACTTGAGCGGACGGGCCTTAAACCCATCTCATAAATTGGGCCGGGCCTTTTTGGGCCCAACTTGAGCGGACGGGCCTTAAGCCCATCTCATAAATCCATCATCTCCCACTCGCACATGGTGGTCCAAAACCAACATAGGCGGACAGGTCCTACTCATCCCCATCGAGAGAAAAATCCATCATAGACTTTCATTTAACATGAAGGGCGAGAATTTAATCCTCTTTTCATCTCTTCAACATTCATACCGGGTGAATAATCCGTACGACCAAGATACTTTGAGAGCTTGTTGCCATACATATGTTAGGAATATATAGCAGCTCATAATGGGCATCACACTCCGAGTAGATTTAGTATGCGTACCCTAGATCGATCGATCACATTTATATCTCTCTTGATCTCTTTCAAAAAATGATATATATATATATATATATATATATATTGTATTCACAATTATGATTATCACAAAGACAGTCATAATTGGTTAACCGTGAATACAAAACTACAATGTGATTCTCCAAAATTGATCTACCTCTTTCCTTCAAACTCTCAATTTCAGTCCAGCTTGCTTTTCTAGAAATGCCCCATTAGATCGAATCACTCATGACCATTGGCAACATCATAAGATAGCAAACACTAAATAGAAATCTTGAGAATAAGTAAGAGTCATGAGGGGACTAAGAAATTGAGGAACTCTCATCCTCAAGAGTCTCACATGACATAAAAGTTGAGATCAAACTTTTGCCACTCTTATTGGTCGTTTCATGCATACGTAGTATGAAATACGTATTACGGTATTAACTCCTTTCCCATGGAGCGTATGTCTATACCTTTCAATACCGTACAGATGATAGTTCGAGACATACCCAATGTCTAACTTGAGTTCATGTATCTACTCATTCACAAAATTCATCGAACTCGCATCGGCATCTTAGACGAGATAAAGTAAAACATATGGGGTATTTTTACTTTCGGACATAGTAAGTATTATGTCCTCATCTTAACACCTAGTTAAGGCGACATACGTGTTTTAAGCTTGAGCTCTCGATTATCACCTAAATAATAAGCTTAAAAACAGTCTCATCTCTATTTATCACACAAGTAAATAGAGGCGATTACCGTGTGAGTGGGCTAATCTTATATCGTCCGACATACTTCTCAACTTAACGTAATGCACTAAGCATTAAGATGCATAAAGATCAAACAAAGATTCATAGGCATTAATGATGAAAACACAAATTCATCAAATTGTGAACATTTAGGGAAATTACAATATTCAAGTACATCAGTCTCTACGCAATCCTAAAAATTTCATATGGCCACAAAACACATCTCTAGGTATTGGCTTTATTATAGGATCTGCTACCATTCTATGCATAGTATATACTCTAAGTTCACATCTTTTCGTGCAACCATATCATTGACAAGATTATACTTGGTATCTATATGTTCGGTCTTGCCATGATATTTTGGATCTTTGGTATACGCTTTTGCTGCTTGGCTATCACAGTTAACCAATAATTAATCTGCAGCACTTCCAATAACACCTAAATGATCCAAAAAATCTCTTAAGCTAAACACTTTCTTACACTGCTGCTGATAATGCCACGAACTCAACTTACATCGTGGACAAGGCTATACACTTTTGTTTCTTACTGCTCCAACATATGGTGTCATTATTCGGTAAGAAAACAAACCAAGAGATAGATTTTCTTTCATTTAAATCTCCTCTCCAATCAGCATCAAAATAGCCTTTGAGTTGCAGATCCGTTTCTTAATAACTCAGCGTATAATCAGCAGTCCCCTTTAGATACCTCAGTATTCTCTTAACGGCTTTCCAATGTGCTTAACCTGGATTGGATTGGTAACTAGTCACCATTCCAACTGCAAAACATATGTCAGGTCTTGTACACATCATAGCGTACATAAAGCTCCCAACAGCACTAGCATTAGGAACATGTTTCAATTGTTCCTTCTCTTGTGGAGTCCTTGGACACAGTTTATGGCTAAATCATTCACCTTTTGCAATAGGAGTGTCTATGGGTTTACAATCCCATATCCTTCATCTCAAAGTTAGAAGACAACTATCTCTTGACAGTATTAACCAACTCCATATTGCTTCCGGCAATTAGTATATCATAAATATATAATGATATGATCACAAATTGATCATTGGATCTATTGATATATACACAATGATCCTCGTCAATCATTGTAAAATCATATGCCACTATGGCATTATGAAAGTGTATATACCTTTGTCTCGATAACTGCTTAAGGCCATATATCGACCCCCAAAGTCGACATACATTTTCTTCTTGGCCTTTCATTATGAAACCAGCAGGTTGTTCCATATATGTTCCTTCCTCTAATTCTCCATTAAGGAAAGCAGTCTTTACATCCATTTGATGTAACTCAAGATCCATACTAGTCACTATTGCCAGAATAATGCGAATCAAGATAAATCTCACTACAGGAGAAAATGCATTTTCATCATCAATTCCTTCATGTTGATTATACCCCTTCGCCACAAGGCGAGCCTTATGCCTTTCTATCGAGCCATCAACCTTTCGCTTTATTTTGAGAACTCACTTGTTCCCAATAGCTCTGCGTCCTTTTGGAAGATCAACCAGTTCCCATACTTGGTTTGATTTCATTGACTCAATTTCCTTTTTCATTACATGAATCCATTTTTTCCTTATTAGGGCAATTCAGAGCCTCATTAATATTTCTTGGCTCATCCTCATCTTGTGGAGCAAACATAAAGTTTCCCTTTCAATGTCAAAACATCGACGGGGAATACTTTGGCGACTTGTTCACCGTATGGAAGATTGTACACTTAGCACATCATTCCCCATAATGCTCCCACTTGGATTAGGTAATGATGATGTCGTCACATCAGGTGGTTGCAATTGAGAATGAGTTGAATTCAATTCATCACATCTCATATTACTCCCACTTGGATGAACTCCACTAATATCATTATCTTGATCCAAGGTCTCAAATAGGGAACAATCTTCCCTTATTTCGCCCTTCTTAGGAAATTCATCCACTAAGAATGTGACATCCCATGATTCAAATTCAGTTATACTCCCACTTTCCTGCTCACCTATGAACACATACCCTTTTGAGTGTTCGGAGTATCTCATTAAAATACTCTTCTTTCCTTCGGGACCCAATTTCCCAAACTTGTGAGATGACTCGTGAGTATAGGCAGCACAACCCCATGGCTTAAGAAAACTTAAGTCCAGTTTTCTAACTATCCGTAACTCTCATGAAGTGAAAATAACTGATTTGGAAGGCACCCGGTTAAGTATATAGGCAGCAGTTAACAACACATCACTCCAAAAAGTGATAGCTAAGTTAGCATCCGCCATCATGGACCTAACCATTCCAAAGTAGGATTCTGTTTCTTCTCTCCGCAACACCATTTTGTTGAGGAGTATATGGAGTAGACAACTATCTTTCTATTCCTTTTTCATCACATATTTTTCTGAACTTATCGGATAAATATTCTCAACCTCGATCGGATCTAAATACCTTTATTTTCTTGTCTAATTGATTTTCTACCAGGTTCATAAACCTTCCGAAACAACTTATGCTTCAGATTCATGAGAAATCAAATAGACATATCCGACTCGAGTATAATCATTTATAAAAAGTGATGAAATAAACAGCTCATTGCCTTCCTCTCACATTCATTGAACCATAGACGCCCAAATGGATTAAATGCAGAGAAAATTCAGCTCTTTTACCTTTTCTAAATGGTTTCCTTGTCATTTTCCCTACTAGGCAATGCTCACTTATGGACAAATCGACTTTTTCAATATTACCCAACAAGCCCTCTATGGCCGTCTATTCATATGTTGTTGGCCCATATGACCAAATCTAGCATGCCACCATATTCACATAATTATTATATAAGATAGAAGACGTGAAACAAGGGAATAACATATTGACATCCTCACAGTCAACATTTAGTACAATAAGACCATTCAATAAGTGACCACAACCATAGTAGTTTGTATCTAAACACAAATCTACACATTTATTATGGAAGTTCATACCAAAACCAAGCTTAACCAACACTAAGACAGACACTAAATTTCGACGAATCTCCAGAGCATATAGAACATCAAGATGTGTCCACCATGCATGTTTAATTGGTAGGTGCCAATCCATTTAACTTCAGCTCTGGAGTTATTTCCAATATAGATCCACTTAGTTCCAGTTGCTATCGTTGGAATTCCACGAAGGATCCTCTATCCTTCGCTACATGGTCTATCGCTCATGAATCTACATTCCACAAAGGATTGGATTCAGCCTATAACGCAGAACTTGAAACATAAGCAAAGTTCTCAAATGTACAAGAGGTGTTTAGTTTCTTTTTTTTTTTTTGACTCACAACAGTTGCAAGCATAGTGACATTTCTTGTCACAGTTGTAGCATTTCACCCTTGCAAGCTTTTTCATGCGAGGACGCTTCCCTCTTCCATGTTGGTTGAATTTGGGTTTCTTCCCTGAAGGACCTGCTTCTTCCTTGCCTTTCCCCTTATCAAACCAGTTAGGACGCTTGTGCTTGGAGCTCGAAGCTCCATTTGAGCTAGAACCAGCATAATAGAGTTCGGCATCCGGCAGCCGCCAACGGGCGGTCCTCTTCCAGCTCAAGATGACGCATCGCATCCTCAAAGGTTTTGATGTTTTCATTATGAGTCGGGTGCACCTTCATATGCTCCCAACTCGAGGCAAGGAACGAATCATTGCTTGCACTTGCTGCTCATCCGTGAGGACATGGCCAGTATCTTTTAGCTCAGTTATCATGTTTGACATCTTTCTAAGATGTTGCTTCATGGTCTGACCATGAGGCTTCTTATAAGAGTCAAACCGATAGTGAGCCGCCTCGATCTAGTCACCGAAATATGACCATATCTAGCTGCCAATGCCTCCCACAATTCCTTGGCATTATCAAAACGTCAGAAACTCTCGCATGACGTCATTTTCCATGCTGCTCAACAACGTGATGCGAGCTAGAGAGTTCATTCTTTTCCACGCTGAGAAAAAGCTTCTTTGTTTCTTTTGTCTTTGTGCGGTGGTTCCCTCTTCAGTTCTTCCATGGTCATGACAAGAGCCTCAAGTGCTTCTTGCTCTTCCAGCACATACTGGATTTTCATTTGCCAAATCTCATAGTTGTCTCCATTGAGCTTTTCACCTTTGTTCAGCTCGGCAACTATGCTCTTTATGGCTGAAGCCATTGATCTGAACAAATCAGACAAATATGCACGAATTATTAATGCCTATCATTTATGCATCCCAATTTACATAGACCCATCATATTAATGAATAATTTCAAGTAAGGCTTTAGAATCAAAAGGTCACTACGTTTCCAATCATCCTCCAAAAGTCCTAACTTAAAACTATCATTAATATGATTGTCATATGCAAAATCAATTCTATGAAGCTACAAAAACTTCTAAAACTACACACAGCTAATTACCCACAGCAACGAGCAATAACAGAAAGCAGCAGATAATTGACGTACAATTAAAAAACAATAATGCTTTCAATTAACACAATTAGGTAGTAATCATTACATAATGTTGTCCACAAAGCACACTTAATATATAATAGCCAATACAACTAACACAAAGTCAAAGACACTTAACCGGGAAAGATCCTCTTTTGTTCAATTTCTTGATCTTTTCCCTTGAAACAATACAATAATATTCGTTTACAAAATCCATCACAATTTTCTTATAGGAAGTGGCTCCGTTGACATCCCATATGTGATTCAACACATCTTGCCATTGGTGGAAGAGTATTTATGAAAAATCGCACCATCTCTAATCGTGACATAGGACGACCATTCCATATGACCTGTTGAATTTTCCCGTTGACTTCAGGACATGATCAATTAAGTCACCTCTCTCCCATCGATGTTGATCATTTCATTATCAACTCGCATGCATGCCCTATCCCTTTGTTGTTGTGAATGCGAGAATAGGTGTCGCAACCTTAAGGGAGGCATAATTCCTGCAACAAATGCAGAACAAATAAGGGATCACATTATAATCCACATAGACTTAATTGAAAAAGAAACACATTCTTTTCCCTTCTTTTTTTTTTGGTCAACGGTCAACGGTCATAGGTCAACGGTCAACGCGGTCAACGGTCAACGCGGTCAACGGTCAACGGTCAGAGCGTCAACGGTCAATGTGGTCAACGGTCGTCGGATGTCGGACCGGACGGACCGGTCGGGCCGGTCGGACCGTCCGCGCGGACCGACCGCCGCGTGCCTCGCAGCGCGCGTGCGGATGACATCACGCAGACGTCATTCGCACGCGTCGGCGCGCTGCCTCGCGTCCGCGGTCGAGTCCCCGGGTAGAGTCGCCGGCCGGTGACCGTCCGGCGAAACTTCGTCGATGATGACGTCATCGGTGACGTCATCCGTACGGTTACCGACCGTTGGATGACGCGTCGGCACGCGCTGTCCGTGGATCGGCACGTGTCGGTTCGCTGCCGGGCGGCGTACACGCCCGGTTCGCCGACCGCGCGCGTGCGGTTGCCGCCCCGGCGGCGTGTAGCGCCAGTTCGCCGGACCGGCACGTGCGCCGACGCGCTGGCCAATATTTCCGCCGGGCGCATCCGCCACCCGCTAACGCCTTCCGACCGTAGCGTGTGGGCGTCTTGGGCGCTCGGCGGCGGTCGACACATCGTCGGACTCGTCTCGACGTCGCGTTTCTTCCTATGCAATCACAATCTTATTTTGACTTACTTAAAACTCGGAAAAAGGCCGAAAAGCGCTCGGGTGTCGGGATTTTCGCCCGGTTCCGTACGGCCGAAGGGATTTCGCGAAAAATCAATCAAAAACATCATAATTGATCGGAAAAAACGTGAACCTGGCTCGATACCAATGTTGGGAATGATTGATCCTCGAAAATCGGATTCACATCAATCGAACCCCTAAATCAATGCGAAAGACGAAGCCCGGAAAAAACACGTATCACCGATCGTAAAGCACACCACGGATTTGAGCGTACCTTGTTAGCCACAGATTAAACACCAATGCCGAAGAAGAGGAAGAAATTCTGATCCGATGATGTCAATTTGCCTTGAAAGGGAAACGGCGTCGCCTTGAGCATTTGGAAGAAAAGAGAGCGTTTTTCTTTTCTTTTTCTTGGAGGGAGAGAGGGAGAGGAACGTACGTACGTTCTGATTTCCCAAGAGGTGTGTTCTCTCTCTCTCTCCTCCATTTTATACCTTTCCCCATCCACGGGCCCTATTCCCGTGGGCCGGGCCTTTTTGGGCCCAACTTGAGCGGACGGGCCTTAAGCCCATCTCATAAATCCATCAGAACTGAATGTAAAGCTAGAATAATAGAGGCTATTTAAGAATACAAGGGCTTTTGTTTACGTTAGTTAAAGACAAAGCAAGGAGTGCAATTGTATTATACAAACAGGTTCGAAGCAAAGCTATGGTAAAAATGGAAGATCAGTAGACACAAAAAGATCGTCCAATGTTTTTTGATGTTTCGTGCAAACAAACGAGATTGTCGAAAAGGACTACATTCGCGATTTATTCAGTCTTGAAGTCGAGAGAGTGGTCATATAACTATCCCTTGTCGTCAACAGAAAATTGTGGAAACAAAGAAAATAGTATTTACCCCATATAGGGAGCTGGTCGGGAAGACATTTGATGATAGAGAAACTAAAAGAAAAAAAGTCACGTGAGAAATGCACTTTCCAAAATAAAGAGGACATGGGAAATCCCCTCAACTCCAGTCCAAAGGAGTCATCAATTCGAAACCGACCAAGAGCTATATTATGGGAAGTACGTGGAACTTAAAGAGAGTCTTATTTATACAAATGGAAGTCCTTAATATGTCGCTAGGCAAATTTCTCAACCAACGATAGAGAAATCAAACTCTCTAGACAGGGAACCAATTGAATGCTATAGCGAGAATCGACTTCGACTCCAAATGCCTCAAACTTTTCACTTTCCAGGTTGTATAGAGCCCAATAAATGGGAGACTTGAAGCGTAAAGCCATATTCATACTCCCTAGGAAGAAAACTTCTCCACAATTTGCAGACCCAACTGACCAATAACTCACAATGCTTCTCTCTGGTTTTATATGAGACTATATGTAGCCACAAGCCAAGTGAATCTGTCTTCGGTGTCTATCTTGGTAGGTCCATGAATGCGCAAGGAATTTGAGGACACCTGCCATAACCCTTGATGGTTTGACTCCTGCATCATACGCCACTAATAAACCGCTTCTGTATTTCTCCCAGTCCGGCATGTGAAAATATTAATCTTCGGACGCTCAATGCTAGTAATTTACATGGCATGCGCTGGCACGTGTGCGTGCTTTCTCCTTAAAAATAAAGATCTTTTGTTATATATATATATATATAGAGAGAGAGAGAGAGAGAGAGGGAGAGGAGAGAGAGAGAGTAAAGATTTGTTGATGTTGGATAAAAGTTGGAAAGAAACTATTAATCTCTCGATGCACAACAAACGAATTACTTAGGAATTTATGTTGAATCACAACAGTAATGAGCAGATATATCACTTTTGATAGATATACAACATTGAACATTTTCGTATAATTTTGAGATTAAATTGAATATTTACAAAAACTTTAGGGACTATATTATATTTGAGTTAAAATTTACAGATCATTTGTGCAATTGTCCCTTAAACGAAAGAAATTTGTGGGATAAACCTTGATTTATGCAATGACTTGTCCTTCCGTGAGTTTTTGAGATAATTCCGTCAGAGATTTACCAAAAGACAAAGGGGGTGCTCGTGTGTATCCATTATGACCAAAACACTTCTACAACGTCTCCGTCAGCCTCTCCCCTCCCCTGGGGAGATATGTAGAGGTCATATGGTAGCCACCGCTTCATCGCTTTCACATTGCAACATCCCAGAGACCACACACGAAATAGGTGACAATTGAACTAATTAATTGATTCGGGAAAAATGAAAATGAAACCAGAAGTACATGTTTGATTGATGATACCGCTCCTTTTTTTTAACCTTTTCTATGGTTTGGGTAGCTCCGCAGCCTCCTTGACAGGCTCCGGGGCCTCCACCGCCGCTTCTTCGTTCTTGTCTTCTTATACGACAATCTCCTCCTCTTCCACCACCACAGTCGCCTCTCCGGAAGTTGCTGCCTCTGCAGGAGAAGCCTCAACATCCTTCTCATCAGTGATTATGAAAGTGGACACCTTCTCAAATACAAATAGCACAGGCCCCAATACCAAGGCTGGTCCATACTTCGTCTACGCTTCCGACACTGGCTTCAATCCAGGGAACTCTGCACAGCCGCTTGGAGGTGATCAACCCTGCCTACATACAATATCAGATCATTTATACTTGCTTCTCGCATAGATAAGGATGATACACGTGCGGAGAGATATGAGATACATAAGGATGAGGCACTTATACATATGATGCGGACACTGAATCAAATGAGGCATCGGTGCACATGCTGATATAAGCAACATGTTGTTAGGAAAAGAAAAAAGTGCCGATTTTCACAAGCCCTTCTAGGAACTTGTTGACAGTGGTCGAGTTCTTCTTGAATCCTGCTTCCTTGGGCACCTTAACAAGACCCTGTTTGTTGCACGGCATACCAACCACATTCGTTATTCTTAGGTTTTATGGATAGACGTAGGACCAAAGGTATTGGATCGAATGTTGAGGTTCCGCTCGTACCTTAACTTCTGTGGATGAAGCCTCTTGTATCTCCACTACTTTTGGCTGAAGCTGTCTTCTTCTCCTCGAACTTCTTGTCTATCTCATCTTGTTCATGGAACCACGCAAATCAATAAACCTATAAAGATGTAAGTAATTATGCTAGCTAGCCTTAGAATTATTGAAGGACTTGCAATCCTCCGCAGCCATAGTCTTCTTTCCATTCTTCTCGAACACTTTCTTGATCTTCGGAAGAACCTTCGATGCCCAGTAACCCATGTCTCATTCGATGTTGTAGAAGATAGAATAAAGCCAATCTGACAAAAGTGAGTACGATGAACAGAGAAAAGTATAAACTTATCAACTTCAGAGAGGGTTGAGGGGAACCAGATGTTATTTGGTGAAGCTGCTGAGCTGAACTTACTCGTGCTGTTATGTCTCTCCTGGTGCTGAGTCTGAAGGAATTCGTTCGGCCTGGGATGGTAGGGATTGTTGTGGATTATAGATATAGCCCTACTGTCCCTTCGAATCGAGGCACGTATAGAGCCCAACACAGAGAGAAAGAGTTAAGTTGAAATATTGTTGTATTGTGACAACACGACAAGAATAGTCGATGTGAGTACAACTCATGAACTCGAGTTGGCAAAACTATTATGAATGCTGGGTATGTCAAACTTTGACCCAAAAGTAAAAATGGATTATTACATAAAAGATTTCTAAAATTCGGTTTAATATGCAATGACATTCTTGAACTTTTAATTTGATTCATGCCATCTCTGAATTTTAGCTTAATGTGCAATGTCAATCGTGAACTTTTAATTTATTCAATATAATCCATACACTTTTGGTAAATATTTAATGTAATACTAAATTATTAAATCCCTATTTTTAATCTAGTCCTTGAATTATCTAATTTAGAGACTAACTTGAAAATTTACCCAAAATTCAAGGACCTTATTGAATTGTTTAAAAATTCATGAATGACACTATACATTAAGCTAAAATTGAGGACCACATCCCTAAGTTTATTTTCCTTTCCTTGTCCTCCTTTGGTATTTATTACCTTTAATTTAAATGAAAGAAAAGAGTTTGGTGCAAAAAGCCTGACAACCATTTGAACTATTCACCTTTCTAGGTGCAGGTGCATTTCACGGTTCATTTTGAATGTAACATCGAGTAAATTGAATGTCGCTGTAATGAGAATTGGCGACCAAAAAGTTATTGTAATTGACATGGTACATTATCATGTCAACAATTTTTTATGATAATTAACCTAATTGATTATGTTGAAATTTTCGCAAAAATTTATAACTAAATTGATACAATTAAAAAATTTATGATTGACTAAACAATTCCCCGAATTTAGACAAGATTAGATCTATCTCCAAATTATTTTATAGACAGGCTTTCTAGTTAACTTTCAACTGATGAATTGATTGAGCGAGTATTTGCGAAGATGCCATCATGATTTTGGTATTATTTACGGACACAAGTTTCACTTGCCTCGAGTCGGGGCCTTTCACCAGTAAAAGTTGGGAAGGTTTGGTGTAAGAGTTTGATGACCTAATCTTGCAATTTTTCTTGAACTCATGGTACTAGCTCTGATGCGGTTAAATGTGCTAAAAAAAAATTATTTTTATTATTATTATTACGTAATTTAGCCGAAGCTTCGAGTTGGTGACAGCTAGAATTGGAAAGAGAAAAAATTACATGTGGAGTTGGCTATTGACGAACGAAGGGGTGAACTTTCCGAGGTTAATCAACTTCCTAATGTGATCGAAACTTTGTACTGGCTTCGGTTGTCGCTCGTCATAACTTATTGAGCTAGCCCACCGATTCCAGCTCCCCTAATCTCTAGGCGGCTGTCCTTCCTTTCTCCTAATTGAAGAAAGAAGCCGTGCGAGCGGAACACGACCTTATCATTAACGGTCAAGATTGCCCCGCGAAATACGCAAATGTTGGTGATATGTAAGTAAAATTCGCAGGATACAATTGTGTCAATTGTGGTAACACGCGAGCGAAATTCATCAATGCCATGGATGGACGGATTGGGAGGCTTGGGTTGGGCCCCCAAGTAAACATCATCCGAACACTTCAGAAATTGGTCTAAGGAATGGGCCTGATCATGGAGCTTGGTGAGCAAAAGCCTTTCTGGACAATCCACCTACATTTCCAAGACCCGAAGCCCAGAGTTTGGGTGCGTTTTATTTCACTGACAATTTCAATGAAAATCATTTTCAATTTCATTTGTTCGAAGATTCAAAGAAAACAACTCCCCGCCATCTATAGAAAATGACAATTATTTGATTTGACTATCAAAAGGCACGACTAGTAAGGAAAAAAAAAAGAATAAGTTAAGCACCTGAAATTTATCGAGCAAGGATATACTGCCAACAAGCACGGGTGGAAGAGCACTCAATAGAGTAGGTGATTTGCTATAAGTACGAAAGAACATACAATTGCTAAGGAGAACGGGCGTGATTCATTTTTGTCTCCTAGAAGGTCCCATGTTCAATATGAGAGATTTTAACATAAATGCACAAGCTCAAGGGGTGCCAAATCGGTGCCATCGCTATCATAGCCATCTCCCTTTGAGAAAGCAGAGTGATATGAAGAAGATCCTTCATTTCTTGAACTCTTTGCTATACTCGGTTGTGTCTCACCTGTCATTTCACAAAAGAAGCCCCAAAGCAAGGCCTCTCACTATCTTCTTCACATAAGCAAATAGTTCATTCTCCATTCTTGACACATTCGAGTTGCTAATTGATCGTGCATGTGCCCTTGAAAGGTTTATTATTTTAAATTAGCCATAACCATTTAGAAAGGAAAATAATGATCAAGATAGAGAGATGGGACTTTTCAAACTGTGCATGCACCTATAAAATAGCAGCATCCTTCGTATAGACTTGACAAGTGTGGCAACCGTGCGGCAACCATGCAACACCCATGCCACTCGTTTGGTATTAATACATCATTATTCTCTTGAATAATCCTACAGACTTGTCTTGATTTATAAAAATTTATTGAGCGAATTGTCTATGCTTGACGTTAAAATCTACATTGACGAGTGTAAAAATATTTTGAGTCCACTAAGATTACAAATGAAAGATACCAAATATTAGAAGAAGAGGAGGAGGAGGACAAGTGGAGGAGGAGTGGAGGATGAGAAGAAGAAATAAGAATAAGTTAAGCACCTAAATTCTATCAAGCAAAGGTATAGCACCGGCAAGCTTGGGTGGAAGAGCCTTCATAGAGTAGTCGATGCAGGAACTTTGTTTTTTTTTAGATGTAGGAACTTGGATATCGCCAACATTTTGTCATACAATTTTCTCACTAGCTCAATGCGCTTATTTAAGCTTGGTGGAGAGAGTCTATTGGCTGAATCAACGCCCTTGTATTTTAGGATTACCTCGCTGGGCTTACTAGATCACTATTGATTTTAAGTAATGAAGTTGGTATAGTATCCTACAAACTTTAATACTTAACTTATATATATAATCAAAACACATAGCCCTAAGCTTTTGGAAGTACAACATGTTTTTATAGGTAAATTTCCTAGCAAAGTGGATCTGTTCTTGCGTCAAATTCAAAACCCTCCCAACCTATAGAAAATGACAATTATTTGATGACTATCAAAAGGCATGACAAATAAGGAAAAGAAATAAGAATCAATTAAGCACTCAAAATCTATCAAGCAAGAGTATAGCATTGGCAAGCTCGGGTGGAAGAGCCCTCAATAGAGTAGGCAATGTGCTATGGGTGCATGAGAAATGTAATCACCAAGGAGAATGAGCATAATTCATTTTATCTCCTAGAAGGTCACATGTTTAGTATGAGAGATATTAACATAATGTATGTAGTTCACGAGGGTACAAAATTCGAGCCATCCCTATCATAGTCATCTCCCTTTGAGAATGTGTTGGGAATAACGGATCCCCGAAAACCGGATTCGACACCGAATCGAACCCCTAAATCAATGCGGAAGACGAAGCCCGGGAAAACACGTATCACCGATCGTAAAGCACACCACAGATTCGAGCGTACCTTGTTAGCCACAGATTAAACACTGTCGTCAATGGAGGAAGAGAATCCGGTCGATGAAGCCTTGAAGGGAAGAAATTGGAAGCCGTATGCCTACTGTTCTTTGGGAGAGAAAACGCGCGGGAGAGAAGCGTACGTTGATTCCAATCCAACCAGTGCGATCTCTCTCTCTCTCTCTCCCTTTTATACCTTCCCCTTCCACGGGCCCTATTCCCGTGGGCCGGGCCTTTTGGGCCCAACATGGGCGGACAGGCCGTAAGCCCAATTCCAATAAATCCATCATCTCCCACTCGCACATGGTGGTACAAAACCAACATGGGCGGACAGGCCCTACTCATCCTCATCAGAGAAAAATCCATCATAGACTCTCACTTAACATGGTGGGCCGAACATAATCCTCTTTTCCTCTCTTCAACATTCATACGGTGAATAATCCGTGCGACCAAAGATACTTTGAGCTCGTTGCCATACATCTGTTAGGAATATATAGCAGCTCATAATGGGCATCACACTCCGAGTAGATTTAGTATGCAATACCCTAGATCGATCGATCACATTTATATCTCTCTTGATCTCTTTTAAATAATGATATATATATTGTATTCACAATTATGATTATCACAAAGACAGTCATAATTGGTTAACCGGTGAATACAAAATTACAATGTGATTCTCCAAAATCGATCTTCCTCTTTCCTTCAAACTCTCAATTTCAGTCCAGCTTGCTTTTCTAGAAATGCCCCATTAGATCGAATCACTCATGACCATTGGCAACATTCTAAGATAGCAAACACTAAATAGAAATCTTGAGAATAAGTAAGAGTCATGAGGGGACTAAGAAATTGAGGAACTCTCTTCCTCAAGAGTCTCACGACATAAAAGTTGAGATCAAACTTTTGCCACACTTATTGGTCGTCTCATGCATACGTAGTATGAAATACGTATTACGGTATTAACTCCTTTCCCATGGAGCGTATGTCTATACCTTTCAATACCGTACAGATGATAGTTCAGACATACCCAATGTCTAACTTGAGTTCACGTATCTACTCATTCACAAAATTCATCAGAACTCACATCTGGCATCTTAGACAGATAAAGTAAAAAACATGTGGGGTATTTTTACTTTCGGACATAGTAAGTATTATGTCCTCATCTTAACACTCAGTTAAGGTGACATACGTGTTTTAAGCTTGAGCTCTCGATTATCACCTAGATAATAAGCTTAAAAACAGTCTCATCTCTATTTATCACACAAGTAAATAGGCGATTACCCGTGTGAGTGGGCTAATCTTATATCTGTCCGACATACTTCTCAACTTAAAGTAATGCACTAAGCATTAAGATGCATAAAGATCAAACAAAGATTCATAGGCATTAATGATGAAAACACAAATTCATCAAATTGTGAATACTTAGGGAAAATACAATATTCAAGTACATCGTCTCTACGCAATCCTAGAGATTTCATATGGCCACAAAACATATCTCTAGGTATTGGCTTTGTCATAGGATCTGCTACCATTCCATGCGTAGTATGTACTCTAAGTTCACATCTTTTCGTGCAACCATATCCTTGACAAGATTATACTTGGTATCTATAGGTTTGGTCTTGCCATGATATTTTGGATCTTTGGTATACGCTTTTTGCTGCTTGGCTACCACAGTTAACCAACAATAAATCTGCAGCACTTCTAATAATACCTAAATGATCCAAAAATCTCTTAAGCCAAACACTCTTTTACATCTCACTGCTGATAATGCCACGAACTCAACTTACATCGTGGACAAGGCTATACACTTTTGTTTCTTCTTGCTCCAACATATGGTGCCATTATTCGGTAAGAAAACAAACCCAGAGATAGATTTTCTTTCATCTAAATCTCCTCCCCAATCAATATCACAATAGCCTTTGAGTTGCAGATCCTTTTCCTTAATAACTCATCGTATAATCAGCAGTCCCCTTTAGATACCTCAGTATTCTCTTAACGGCTTTCCAATGTGCTTGACCTGGATCGGATTAGTAACTAGTCACCATTCCAACTGCAAAACATATGTCAGGTCTTGTACATATCATAGCGTACATAAAGCTTCTAACAGCACTAGCATAAGGAACATGTTTCATTTGTTCCTTCTCTTATGGAGTCTTTGGACACAGACTATGGCTCAACCCTTCACCTTTTGCAATAGGAGTGTCTATGGGTTTACAATCCCATATCCTTCAACTCAAAGTTGGAAGACAACCATCTCTTGACAGTATTAACCAACTCCATACTGCTTCAGGGCAATTAGTATATCATCAACATATAATGATATGATCACAAATTGATCATTGGATCTATTGATATATACATAATGATCCTCGTCAATCATTGTAAAATCATAGCCACTATGGCATTATGAAAATGTATATACCTTTGTCTCGACAAGCTCAAGGCTATATATCGACCCACAAAGTCGACATACATTTTCTTTTTGGCCTTTCACTATGAAAACAACAGGTAGTTCCATATATGTTCCTTCCTCTAATTCTCCATTGAGGAAAGCAGTCTTTACATCCATTTGATGTAACTCAAGATCCATACTAGTCATTATTGCCAGAATAATGCGAATCAAGGTAAATCTCATTACAGGAGAAAATGTATTTTCATAATCAATTTCTTCCTGTTGATTATACCCCTTCGCCACAAGGCGAGCCTTATGCCTTTCTATTGAGCCATCAGCCTTTCGGTTTATTTAGAGAACCTACTTGTTCCTATAGCTCTGCGTCCTTTTGGAAGATCAACCAGTTCCCAGACTTTGGTTTGATTTCATTGACTCCATTTCCTCTTTCATTGCATGAATCCATTTTTCCTTATTAGGGCAGTTCAGAGCCTCATTAATATTTCTTGGCTCATCCTCATCTTGTGGAGCAACCATAAAAGTTTCCCTTTCAATGTCAAAACATCGACGGGGAATACTTTGGCGACTTGTTCACCGTATGAAAGATTGTACACTTAGCACATCATTCCCCATCATGCTCCCACTTGGATTAGGTAAGGATGATGTCGTCACATCAAGTGGTTGCAATTGAGAATGAGTTGAATTCAATTCATTACATCTCATATTACTCACACTTGAACGAACTCCACTGACATCATTATCTTGATCCAAGGTTTCAAATAGGGAGTTATTTTCCCTTATTTCGCCCCTCTTAGAAAATTCATCCACTAAGGATGTGACATCCCGTGATTCAAATTCAGTTATACTCCCACTTTCCTACTCACCTATGAACACATACATTTTTGAGTGTTCGCAGTATCTCATGAAAATACTCTTATTTTCTTTGGGACCCAATTTCCCAAAACTTGTGAGAGGACTCATGAGCATAGGCAGCACAACCCCATGGCTTAAGAAAACTTAAGTCCGGTGTTCTAACTATCCATAACTCATATGAAGTGGAAATGACCGATTTGGAAGGCACCCGGTTAAGTATATAGGCAGCAGTTAACAACACATCACTCCAAAAAGTGATGGGTAAGTTAGCATGCGCCTTCATGGACCTAACCATTACAGTAGGGTTCTGTTTCTTCTCTCTGCAACACCATTTTGTTGAGGAGTATATGGAACAGACAACTGTCTTTCTATTCCTTTTTCATCACATAATTTTCTGAACTTATCAGATAAATATTCTCAACCTCGATCGGATCTAAATACATTTATTTTCCTGTCTAATTGATTTTCTGATAGGTCCATAAACATTTTGAAACAACTTATGCTTCAGATTTATGAGAAATCAATTAGACATATCCGAATCAAGTAGAATCATCTATAAAAGTGATGAAACAAACAGCCCATTGCCTTCCTCTCATATTCATTGAACCACGACATCGTATAGATTAAATGCGAGAGGAAATTCAGCTCTTTTACCTTTTCAAATGGTTTCCTTGTCATTTTCCCTACTAGGCAATGCTCACTTATGGACAAATCGACTTTTTCAATATTGCCCAACAAGCCCTCTTTGGCTAATCTATTCATATGTTGTTGGCCCATATGACCAAGTCTAGCATGCCATCATATTCACATCATTATCATATAAGATAGAAGACGTGAAACAAGGGAATAACATATTGACATCACCACAGTCAATATTTAGTACAATAAAACCATCTAGAAAGTGACCACAACCATAGTAGTTTGTATCCAAACACAAATCTACACATTTATTATGGAAGTTCATACCAAAATCAAGCCTAACCAACACTAAGACAGACACTAAATTTCGACGAATCTCCGAACATATAGAACATCAAGATGCGTCCACCATGCATGTTCAATTGGCGGTGCCAATTCCTTTACATCAGCTCTAGAGTTGTTTCCAATATAGATCCACTTAGTTCCAATTGGTATCGTCGGAATTCCACGAAGGATCATCTATCCTTTGCTACATGGTCTGTCACTCATGAATCTACATTCCACAAAGGATTGGATTCAGCCTATAATGCAGAACTTGACACATAAGCAAAGTTCTCAAATGTACAAGAGGTGTATAGCTTCTTTGGCTCACGACAGTCGCGAGCATAGTGACTTCTCTTGTCACAATTGTAACACATCACTCTTGACATTTTCTTCACTTGAGGACGCTTTCCTCTCTCTTATTGGTTAATTCTTGATTTCTTGCAATAAGGACTTTATCATTTGCATTCCCACATATTGAACGAATCAATACATTTGCATTTAGATCACAAAGCCATTTCTGAGCTAGAACTAGCACAGCAAATGTCTATTTTCGGCTCATAATACCGTTAGGCGGTCCTCTACTAGCTCAAGGGGCGCATGGCATCCTTAAGATCTTCCATAACATGGTCAAGAGCTTCTAGTGCTTCTTGCTTTTTCAGCACATATTGAATCTTCATATCCAATATTTCACAATTATTGTCGTTCATATCAGCAATTACATTCTTAGTTCGAACCATCGTTTCGAACACATCGACATACATGCACGAATAATTAATGCCTATCATTTATGCATCCCTATTTGCATAGACCCATCACATTAATAAATAATTTCAAGTAAGGCTTCAGAATCAAAAGGTCACTATGTTTCCAATCATCCTCCAAAAATCCTAACTTAAAATTATTATTAATATAATTATCTTATGCAAATAAATTCTATGAAGTTACAAAAACTTCTATTACTACCCACATCTAATTACCCACAGCAACCAGCAATAATAGAAAGCAACAGATAATTGATATACAATTAAAAAAAATGCTTTCAATTAACACAATTAGGTAGTAATCATTACACAATTAATCAAAGAAATAAATAGGGAATGACCCTTCTAATCTATTAGTCAAAATATCTGAGAAATTTGAAGGCACATTTGCCAACCATGGAAAAACTTTTGGAGAGCTTTCATGTCGCCTCCAAGGCGCATTCACTCGGCGCCATGTGGCGCTCAATCTAAGAGTTGAAGTTTTGGCCAACTCAATCCTATAATCTCTCTCACAAAGATTCCACCAGGCTCCTATAACCCGGGACCACGTTGACCTCCATAGCCGATCCAACACTGCTTGCCATTCGGTGGAAGAGTGTTCATCAAAGCCGGCACCTTCTGAAAATCCGGCATAAGATAACCATTCCAGGATGATTTCTGTATCATCCGATTGACTTGACCACATGTGATACTAAATCACCATCATGCCACCGATAATCAGCTAACTCTTGTCATCAGCCTCTTAAGTCTTGCATTTCCTCGTCCGTTCTTGGGATTGCGGGTATCCTTGCAAAACGCATTATAGTTCGCAACAAATGCGGAATTAAAAATGGATCAGTTATAATCCATAATTAATATAAGAGAAAATACATAATTTTCCAAAATTCATGCAACAAATGCATAATTAAAAATGGATTACTTATAATCCACATAGGCATGACTGAAAAAGAAAACAAATTCCTTTTTTTTTTTTTTTCGGGTCAACGGTCAAAGTCAACGGTTAACGGTCGGTCAACGGTCAACGGTCGTCGGTCAACGGGTCGGGTCAACGGTCACGCGGGTCGGACCGGTCGGACCGGTCGCGACGGTCGAACCAGTCGGACCGGACGGGCCGGTCAAACCGCTCGCGCGGACCGACCGCACGTGCCTCGTGCGTGCGTGGGATGACGTCACGCAGACGTCATCCGGCACGTGCGGGGCGCGTGCCTCGTCCGCGAGTCGGGTCGCCGGCCGGTGACCGTCCGGCGAAACGTCGTCGGTGATGACGTCATCGGTGACGTCATCACGTGACGTCATCGGTGACGTCATCCGAACGGTTACCGACCGTTGGATGACGTCACGCTGACATCATCACGTGACGCCAGCACGCGTCGGTCCGCGGACCGGCACGTGCCGTTTTGCCCGCCGGCGGCGTGCACGCGCTGGTTCAGCGACCGGCGCGTGCCCTGCACCGCCGGGCGTAGCCAGCGTTTCAGTGCGTCGCGCCCACGCGCGTAACTCGGCCGCGTGTGGGGCGTGCAGATTTCGTCTGGCGCGTGCGACCACTCTCCGGACTCGTCTCGACGTCGCCTTTCTCCCAGTGCCTTCAGAATTTTATTTCGACTTACGAAAACTCAGAAAAATGGCCGAACAACGCTCGGGTGTCGGGATTTTCGCCCGGTTCCGTACGGCCGAAGTGATTTTGCGAAAAAACAATCAAAAACATCAGAATTGATCGGGAAAAACGTGAACTAGGGCTCTGATACCAATGTTGGGAATAACGGATCCCCGAAAACCGGATTCGACACCGAATCGAACCCCTAAATCAATGCGGAAGACGAAGCCCGAGAAAACACGTATCACCGATCGTAAAGCACACCACAGATTCGAGCGTACCTTGTTAGCCACAGATTAAACACTGTCGTCAATGGAGGAAGAGAATCCGGTCGATGAAGCCTTGAAGGGAAGAAATTGGAAGCCGTATGCCTACTGTTCTTTGGGAGAGAAAACGCGCGGGAGAGAAACGTACGTTGATTCCAATCCAACCAGTGCGATCTCTCTCTCTCTCTCCCTTTTATACCTTCCCCTTCCACGGGCCCTATTCCCGTGGGCCGGGCCTTTTGGGCCCAACATGGGCGGACGGGCCGTAAGCCCAATTCCAATAAATCCATCAGAATGCAAAGTGATAAGAGGAAGATCCTTCATTTCCTAAACTCTCTACCATACTTGGCTGCATCTCACTTGTCATTTCACAGAAGAACCCCAAAATAAGGCCTCTCATTCTCTTCTTCACATAATCCAATAGTTCCTTGTCCCTTTTTGATATATTCGAGTTACTAACTGATTCTGCGAGTGCTCTTGAAAGGTTTATTATTCTAAATTAGCTCTAACCCTTTTAGAAAGGAAAAGAATGACCAAAGAGAGATGTGACTTTTCTACGTGTGCATGCACTTACAAAATAGCAACATCATCTGTACAAACTCAGCACGTGCAGCAAATGTGCAGCACTCGTGTGGCTCGTGCGGTATTAATACATTGTTATTCATTGTCTTGAATAATTCTATAGACTCGTCTTGATTTATAAAAAAAAATATTTAAGCAATTCATCTATGCTTGATGTTAAAATTCACTTGTGAGTGTGAAAGTATTTTGAGTCCACTTAAATTACAAATGAAAGATATCGAATATTAGCAGAAGAAGAAGAGGAGAAGGAGGACGAGGACGAGAAGAAGAAGAAGTGGGATAGAAAAAGAAGAACTAAGAATTAGTTAAACCCTTGGAATCTATGAAGTAAAGGTATAGCGCCAGTAAGCTCAGGTGGAAGAGCTCTCAATAGAGTTGTCGGTGTGCTATAGGATGCCAATGTTTTCTCATACAATTTCTTCACTAGCTCAATCAGCTCATCTAAGCTTGGTAGAGAGAGTTTATTGGCTGAATTAATGCCCATGTAATTTTAGGATTATCTTGAAGAGCTTCATCGATGGGCTCACTAGATAACTATTGATTTTAAGTTATGAAGTTGGCATAGTATCCTACAAACTTTAATACTTAGCTTTTTATGGATTAATATTGCCTAAAAGTATATATACTATTATAAAAACACATAGTCCACACCTTTTGGAAGTACAACATGCCTTCAAAGCTAAATTATCCAGCAAATTGGATTTTTTCTTGCATCAAATTCAAAACCCCTCCTCCAACCTATAGAAAATGGCAATTATTTGACTTGACTATCAAAAGGCATGACTAATAAGGAAAATAAATGAAAATAAGTTAAGCACCTGAAATCTATCAAGCAAGGGTATAACGCCATCAAGTTCGGGTGGAAGAGCTCTCGATAGAGTAAGTGATGTGCCACAGGTGCATGTGAACATATAATTAGTAAGAAGAATGAGTACAATTCAACACCCATGTAATTTTAGGATTGTCTTGAAGAGCTTCATTGCTAGACTCACTAGATCACTATTGATTTTAAGTTATGAAGTTGGTATAGTATCTTGCAAACTTTAATACTTAGCTTTCTATGGATTAATATCACCTAAAGTATATATACTATTATAACAACACATATTCCACACCTTTTGGAAGTACAACATGTCTTCAAAGCTAAATTTTCCAGTAGATTGGATCTGTTCTTGCATCGAATTTAAAACCCCTTCCCCCAAACCTATAGAAAATAGCAATTATTTGACTTGACTATCAAAAGGCACGACTAATAAGGAAAAAAAAATGAGAATCAATTAAGCACCTGAAATCTATCAAGTAAGGGTATAACGCCATCATGATCGGGTGGAAGAGCTCTTGCTAGAGTAGGTGATGTGCTATAGGTACACGTGAACATATAATTACTAAGAAGAGTGAGCACAATTCATTTTTATCTCCTAAAAGGTCACATGTTCAGTATGAGAGATGTTAGCATAATTGCATGTAGCTTACAGGGGTGCAAAATTGGAGCCATCACTATCATAACAACCTCCCTTTGAGAAAGCAAAGTGATATGAAGAAGATCCTTCATTTCTTGAACTCTTTGCCATACTTGGCTGTGTCTCACCTATCACGTCACAGAGGAACCCCCAAAACAAGGCCTCTTATTCTCTTTTTCACACAATCATATAGTTCCTTCTCCTTTTTTGAGACATTTGAGTTACTAGCTAATTGTGCAAGTGTCCTTGAACGGTTTATTATTCTAAATTAGGCCTAACCATTTTAGAAAGGAAAAGAACGACCGAGAGAGAGAGAGAGAGAGAGAGAGAGAGAGAGAGAGAGAAATGTGACTTTTCTATGTGTGCATGCACCTACAAAATAGCAGCATCCTTTGTATAGACTCGGCATGTGCGACAATCGTGCGGCTCGTGCGATATTAATACATCCTTATTTATTGTCTTGAATAATATTACGGACTCGTCTTGATTTATAAAAATTTATTGAAGTGGCTTGTCTATGCTTGATGTTAAAATCTACATTGATGAGTAGGAAAATATTTTGAGTCCACTAAAATTACAAATGAAAGATATCAAATATTAGAAGAAGAGGAGGAGGAGGAGGAGGAGTGGAGCATAATAAGAAGAAATAAGAATCAATTAAGCACCTAAAATATATCAAGCAAGGTTATAGTGCTAGTAAGCTCAGGTGGAAGAGCCCTCAATAGAGTAGTCAATATGCTATAGGAGCTTGGATCTCACCAATGTTTTCTTATACACTTTCCTCACTAACTCAATAAGCTCATCTAAGCTTGGTGGAGAGAGTCTATCGGCTGAATTAACGTCAATATATTTTAGGATTATCTTGAAGAGCTTCATTGCTAGGCTCACTAGATCACTATTGATTTTAAGTAAGGAAGTTGGTATAGTATCTTGCAAACTTTAGTTCGTAGCTTTCTATGGATTAATATCACCTAAAGTATACACACACACACATACATACTTTCATCAAAACGCATAGTCACACCTTTTGTAAGTACAACATGTCTTCAAAGGCAAATTCAAAACCCCCCTCCCCGCAATTTATAGAAAATGGCAATTGTTTGACTTGACTATCAAAAGGCATGACTAATAAAGAAAAGAAATAAAAATCAGTTAAGTATTTGAAATCTATCAAGCAAGGATATAGTGCCAACAAGCTCGGGTGGAAGAGCCCTCGATAGAATAGGCAGTGTGCTACAAGTGTGCGATAACACATAATAACTAAGGAGAAGGAGCACAATTCATTTTATCTCCTAGAAGGTTGCACGTTCAGTATGAGAGATGTTAACATAAATGCATGAAGGTCAAGGGTGCAAAATTGGAGCCATCACTGTCATAGTGATCTCCCTTTGAGAAAGCAGAATGGTACGAAGAAGACCCTTCATTTCTTGAACTCTTTGCCATGCTCAGTTGCGTCTTACTTGTCACATCACATAAGAACCCCCAAAACAAGGCCTCTCATTCTCTCATTTACATAATCAAATGGTTATTTCTCCCTTTTTGATGCATTCGAGTTACTAACTGATCATGCAAGTGTCGTTGAAAGGTTTATTATTCTAAATTAGCCCTAATCATTTTAGAAAGGAAAATAACGACCAAGACAGAGAGATGTGACTTTTCTACATGTGCATGTAGCTACAAAATAGCAGCATCCTACATACAGACTTGGCACGTGCAACAACTGTGCGGCATCAGTGCGGTACTCGTGTAGCTCGTGTTGTATTAATACATCATTGTTTATTGTCTTGAATAATCCTACGGACTTGTCTTGATTTATAAAAATTTATTGAAGCAACTTGTCTATGCTTGATGTTAAAATCTACATTGGTGAGTAGGAAAATATTTTAAGTCCACTAGAATTACAAATAAATGATATCAAATATTAGAATAAGAAGAGGAGGAGGAGGACGAGAAGGAGTGGAGCAAAAGAAGAAGAAATAAGAACTAGTTAAACACCTAAAATCTATCAAGTAAGGGTATAGTGACGGCAATGTCAGGTAGAAGAGCCCTCAATAGAGTAGTCGGTGTGCTACAAGAGCTTGGATCGCACCAACGTTTTCTTATACAATTTCCTCACTAGCTCAACCTGCTCATTTAAGTTTGGTGGAGAGAGTCTATCGGCTAAATTAATGCCAATGTATTTTAAATTCATCTTGAAGAGCTTCATTGCTAGGCTTACTAGATCACTATTGATTTTAAGTAACGAAGTTGGTATAGTATCCTGCAAACTTTAATATATAGCTTTCTATGGATTAAAATCACCTGAAAGTATGTATATGTTGTTATCAAAACACATAGTCCTCACCTTTTGGAAGTACAACATGTCTTTAAAGGTAAATTTTTCCAACATATTGGATAAGTTCTTACATCAAATTCAACCCCACTGCCCCATGAAAAATGGCAATTATTTTACTTGACTATCAAAAGGCACAACTTATAAGGAAAAGAAATGAGAATTAGTTAAGCACTTGAAATCTATCAAGCAAGGGTATAGAGCCAACAAACTCAAGTCGAAGAGCCCTCGATAGAGTAGGCAGTATGCTACAAGTTCATGAGAACATATAATTACTAAGGAGTGTGAGCACGATTCGTTTTACTAAGGAGAATGAGTGCGATAAAGTAGGCAGTGTGCTACAGATTCGTTCTATACAATAAAAATGAAGGATGGTTACAAGGTAGTACGACTGCATACCCTGAAACCTAACATGACCTATTGATAGACCTGATAAACAAATACGCGGCTCACAGCCTATTTCATGCTGACCTTTAAAATGAAAAACTTGGCTAAATTTCTTACGTCCGTTGGGCGGGCACCAATTTAATGCCCGGCCAACCCCTTTTTCAATTCATTTTTGATGAATTCCGTTTTATAAGTAACCTTAATTTGAAATTAAAATATATAATACTAATAGGATAAAAAAGAGCCAAAATTACTGATGGACGAAAGAAAAATAGTACAAAACTCATAGATGAAGTTATAAATTAATATAACAAAAATCCCTAAATTTTGAAGGTTGGCGAGTGGTTCGCAGGCTACTCTCTTGAACGACTTTCTTGGTTTTTCTATTGTTAAGCTTGTGTTTGGAGGTAGTTATCGGCGGCTAATCCCTCAATTTTTAAACCAAAGAAGAAACTACGCGAAAATAGATGCCGCGTTCTCCTCTTCCTGTCCCCAGCTGTAGTGATCTGCCGAGAGTATCGAACACCAATGGCGTTATTTTCATTTCCGGCTTTGTCCATTGATTTCCGCTTTGTATCAACGCGGAAAGCTTGGGCCAACAAACCATTTCAGAAAAGAAAACAGGGAGTTATCACCTGAAAAGGGAACACATGAGTAAGAAGTTTAGTAGGTTTTCGATATATTTCTTGTCATTGCTTGATACTTCGATTTTTATGTCATTGCTTTTTAGAGCTAGTAAATAAACTTCAGAAAGTTATCAGCTTTGACCAATGTTCATAAATGTGTTCTTAGTTCGATAAAAAAAAAAAAAAAAAACTTTTTAAGCATAGGTTCCATTCTAAAACATGCACCTAATTTTGTTAATTACTATATCGTTCAACACTTGAGGATCGGAGTAGCATTCACAATCCAATTAGCAGTTGCGCTTTAATTTTGCCTATAGCCTTGGAGCATCCAGTACGGAGCATGCCAGCATTATGAACGTATCAATGGATCATTGATGCTTATCGCCCAGTAACGTTACGGCTTTTACAGGAAGAATGCATTTCATTTCATGTGATATTTATATCAAGTGAGCCAATGAAAGGGTCTTAACTCTGATAAAATCCATTGAGAACAATGATAGTTTAACCTATCGGCACTACACACAAATATTTGACATGATAAATGCGTTATACGATGAAAGGTAGAAAATGCTACTATGGAAGGTAAGGATTCTGAAAATAACCTGGTTTACTTTGTAATTAATATCTGTGTCTTTCTAACGATTATTATATCTGCTGCTTGGTATAGCTTTCTCGATATATTTCAGCTATGAAAATAAGTGCTTTAGTTATGTATTTGGGTAGGCCCTCATAATCACAGAATCCACGCCATATGCATGCCATTAGAGTTGAATCAGTTGATTGCTAATAGGTTATTCGATATAGTTCTCCCATATCAATTTCAACTATGAAGAAGGGCCATCACTATCTTATAAGGTATTTGACAAATACTTCATAGCTGTAATAATAAACAACTTCTTAGAAATTGTCCCACTAGCTATTGGAGCTTTGAACATACACTACCATATACACTAGTCATAACACTTCACGACACAACTATGTATTATGCACAATTATATTGAAAGAACTCTAAAAAACCACAAGTTAAAATACCTCATAGCACATCTGCAGTGGCATCACAACTACAACACAACCCTAACTTTACCAAACAGACAAGAAGTACCATATCACCCGACATATTAGATTCTTCAAGGTACAACTTCCTCTAAATTGATCACTCATGTCGAAAGGGGTACAAAACTATATTTCAAGGCAAACGCTTCATGGGACATAGGTGAAGACCCAAAAAAGAACCAAGAATCACACTTGCAAAAAATATCATATACAATGCAATACATGGAAGGGACGGACCCACATAGGCCCAGGATTCTTTTCACAAATTTTTGCAAGCCATTATGCAAAATTCCATAGAATCACTATCGGTTCACCAACTTCCTAGCTATCTAGTAATTAAAATATGAACAAAAACACTTTAAAAAGTGATTTACAGATTGAAGGTCTTGAAGATCAAAAGTAGCAGCCACCGCTCCATCGCGTTCACCTTGCGAGACCACACCCGAAACCAGTGACAATCGAACTAATTGATTGATTACGGAAAAATGAAAACGAAATGAAGACTACACGTTTGATTCGCCAATATAAACAACTGAAGACGGAGATACAAGACGAAGAGGTGGACATACAACGAAAGAATAACAAATAAGCTTTTACAATGGTATCGCGTAAACCATGTGCACAGAGTTTCACTATAAATTATTTATGATACTGCTCCTTTTTCCCCATTTTTTTTTATGGTTTGGGTGGCTCCGCAGCCTCCACGGCCGCTTCTTCCCTCTTCTCTTCTTCGACGACAATCTCCGCCTTCTCTTCCACTGCCACAGTTACCTCTCCAGAAGTTGCTGCTTCTGCAAGAGGAGCCTCGACTTCCTTCTCCTCAGTGATTATGAAGGTGGACACCTTCTCAAATACAAATAACCACGGGCCCCGATACCAAGACTGGTCCATACTTTGTGGACGCTTCTGACACTGGCTTCGATCCAGGAAACTCTGCACAGCCGCATAAAGGTGATCAACCGTGCGTGCATACAGAATCAGATCATGTATACTTGCTTCTTGCATAGATAAGGATGATACACATGCAGAGAGGTACAAGACACATGCGAATGAGGCGCTTATACGTATGATGCGGGCACTGAATCGCATGAGACATCGATGCATGTATGCTAATATAAGCAACATGTTGTAAAAAAGAAACTGTACCGATTTTCACAAGCTCTTCTAGGAACTTGTTGACAGCGGTCGAGTGTTTCTTGAGTCCTGCTTCCTTGGGCTCCTTAACAAGAGCCTGTTTGTTACATGGCATACCGAGCGCACTTGTTATTCTTAGGTCGTATGTATAGACATAGGACTATAGGTATTGGATCGAAGTGTAGACGTTCCGCTCGTACCTTAACTTCTGCGGAGGAAGCCTCATATATCTCCACTACTTTAGGCTGAAGCTCTGTCTTCTTCTCCTCGAACTCCTTATCTATCTCCCCTGTTTCAAGGAACCACGCAAATCAATAAACCTAAAAAGATGTAATTAATTATGCCAACTAGCCACGTTAACCAGGCTAGGGAAATTAACATATCAACCCTCAAGGGACCTTAGAATCATCAAAGGACTTGCAAGCCTCCGCAGCCGCAGGCTTCTTTCCATTCTTCTCGAACACTTTCTTGATCTTCGGAAGAACCTTCGATGACCAATAACCCATGTCTCACTCTCTGTTGTAGAAGATAGAACGGAAGCAAATCCTGCAAAAGTGAGTACGATGTTGTTGTACTTTAGTTGGTACGTCCATAATGGGGTGCGATTGGAACACACCATTTCATCTTGATATGTTACGATGGAAAGACACTAATGGAGGGCTACGAAGGGAGACATATAAAAGCCTCCCGAACACAACCATTGGAATAGTTGGCAAAACATATGAACCAAATTTCTCTCCCTTTCCATCAAAGAAGAAGAAGGCATTCCATTTTGGTTTTGCAAGAGCAATCGACATTTACGCCGTGGAAATCGGGTGCTTTCATTATGATTGATTTCAAATTTACATGAGGTAGTGTTGTTCGTGTTTCATTCGCAATTTAGTGTTCGTTCCGGGGCTATTTGCTATTTGCGCATTGGAATAAAGTAAGTTGTCTTTCGCCGACTTGAATTCCAACATTGGTATTAAAGCCGGTCCCGATTTTTGCCTTGTTTTTCATTGAATTTTCTCATTCACCATTTGATATTGAGATCAAGAGTATGAAATCTACACTATTTGGATGTCTAATGGTCGGAATGGCAATCTAAAAACTCAAAATCGAATCAAAGCGAAGAACGGGTTTGGGGTCACGTGCATCCGTACGGTTTTGGCCATTTTTCAAAATATTTTTTTGGCCAAATTAAATTTTTAACTATACATGGTTAAAGTGCTTGTCAAGACAAGTCCAACGATGGGTAGAGCACCATTGAATGACCTTGGACACCAAAATGCGTAGCCAGAAGTCGCTACGCGTGGGATCCACGCGTCGAACGCGCTGGGCACGCCAGCCAACAAGCGCGTGACGTCACGCGCTGACATCAGTGAACCAACGTGTGAGCATCACACGTGCGTCAACGAAGCGAGGTGTGCTGATGTCACAGATGACGTCATCCATGACATCATACAACGGTCGATAACCGCTTGGATGACGTCATCGATGACGTCAGTGCAGGATGAAGTTGGCTGGCCAGTGACTCGACCCGTGACCCAACCCAAGATCCGACTTGAGGTTGACCCGACCCAACCTGGCCGTTGACCGGTCAATTGGTCTGGCGATCAAACCGATCGGACCGGTCACCGGTACCGATTGGATCGGTCACCGGCGAGACCAGTCGGACTAGCTGGGAGCTATTTGGCTCGTTGGTGTGTGCGCCACATGCGTCGCGCACTCAGGCGGTGCATGTGGGCGCGTGCAATCTCCAATTGGAGCGTGGTCAGTGGCGTTTGGTTCGTATGAGTGTCCTCTACACTATGGTATATTTATTTTGGATATTTGAATTTTTTAAATGCCTAAAATTGTGTATGAAACCCTGTGTACGCATTTTTTAAAGTACAAATGCATAGTTTTTTCGTTTGTAACTTGTATTTTTCTGTGGTTTAGAAAATACAGTATTTAGCTTATGTGCAAATGATGTCATATATGTTGTGTAGAGCTTGGTTAAATAATATCATGTATATAGTTTAACTTACTTGCAATTTTCTAGTTGCTAGAAAATTGGAACAATGGTAGGAAATCCATTACATGTTAAATTGCGGTATTGATTATAGTTGAAACATGATTGTTGTTTGTACGTTGGTTTACATCATGCTATGCCTTTGTGTTAATTGAAAAATGTGGAAATTACATGAGGTCATGTAATTATTTTTTCTAGTGGGAGTTCGTAGGTTGGTAGAATTCGAAAGAGTTCTCACCTAGAACTTAAAATTTGCGCAAATTAAACTAATTAATGATAATAGAACAATCGCACATAGAAGTTAATTGAGAACATAGTGAACTTTTAATTATGTGTCTTTTGTTGAATTATCATTAATTTAGTTTGTCTTTGCTGCAAATTAAATATGTGTGTTTCTCTGTAAAGTGTGCTAGTATTGATTATGTGTTTATTATGTCAATATGTTATAATAATTAATTATGGCTTCAACATCCAAGACCATTGTAGCTGACCTCAATAAGGGTGAGAAGCTGAATGATGACAATTATGATATTTGGCACTGAAAGGTTCAATACATCCTTCAGGAGTAAGAAGTTTTGGAAACCCTCAACCACACCATGGATGAACCTAAGCATGGAACTTCAACTCAACATAGGACACATCTAGAAGCTTATCAATCTTGGAAAAAGAAAAATAGTATTGCTCGCATCACGTTGCTGAGCTACATGCAAGATGATCTCATGTGTGAGTTTGAAAGTTATGAAAAAGTTCAAGCTATGTAGGTTGCTTTAAAAGATAAGTTCGGGGGTACATTTGCAACTGAGCTGAGGAGACTCACCATCAAGTTTGACACATTCCAAAAGTGCACAAATGTAACGATGAGGCAGCATCTTCGAGAGATGTCAAACATGATTCGTAAGCCGAAGTGGGCAAGTCACTCCCTTACTGATGAACAGCAAGTTCAGGCTATTATAAGGTCTCTTCTTGACAATTGGGATCCTATGAAGATCAATATGACGCATAATGAGAATATTGTCACTTTTGATGATATATCATTTCATTTGGAATTAGAGGATGAGCGCCTAGAGATTGCAAGATCCTCTACCCATACTTATGTTGCTTAATCGACTTTGCGTAAAGTTTTAGGCTTTAAGCGCAAAAGGAATTCTCAATTCAACAACAAAGGGAAGAAGATTGATCAGGCACTTAAGAGGGCTAAGACCTTCCAACGCAAGAAGCGTGATGGGAAGAAGGACAATACCAAAATGAAGTGCTACAGTTGTGGTAAGATGGGTCAGTTTGCTCGTGAATGCCCTGAGCTGAAAGAGATACCCTATTACTCAATTGTTTTAAGTAATACTTTTGTTTCTAGTACAGTAATGCTTGCTAAATCTTATCCTATGTGGATTGTAGACTCAGGAGCAATAAACCATGTAGCTAGAGACTGAGAAGCATTTGTGAAATACCGTTAGATACAGTCTGAAAGAAGATGGATATATGTTGGAAATAACTCAAGAGTTGAAGTGAAGGGTATTGACACATGTAAATTAATTTTACGTGGTGGTCGAAGCCTATTCCTACATGATATCCTCTATGCTCCGGATATTCGACGAAACTAGGTATTAGTAGTTGTTCTTCTTAGCTTAGGTTATGTATTGAATTTTCATGGTGATTGTGTTAATATTTTGTATGGAACAGTTTATTATGGTTTGGTTCATGTATTGAATGGTTTTATGGTATTAGATATTGACTATGATCAGTACAATATTAATGTCGATGGTTATTTTTCTTTAATTGCATCTTCTAATAATGTTGAGATTGATGCAAGTACTTGGCATGCTAGATTAGGTCACATTAGGTTGCAAAGAATGCAAAAATTAGTTAGAGAATGCCTTTTAGGGTCACTCACTCAAGTTAATCTACCTGTATGTGAACATTGTCTAGTGGGAAAAGTAACTAGAAAACCATTCGGTAAAGGAACTAGAGTCGAATTTCCATTGCAAGTCATACATTCTGACATTTGTGGTTATTTGAATGTGAGGGCGAAGCATGGAGCTTCATATTTCATCACTTTCACAAATGACTTCACGCGTTTTGGTTATGTCTTTCTGATCTCCCATAAGTCAGAAGTATTAGGCTACTTTAGACGACATATAGCAATGGTAAAGAATCAATTGAACAAAACAATAAAGGTATTGAAAATCGATCGCGGACATAAGTATTTATCGGAGCAATTCAAGGCTCTTTGTAATGAAAAGGGAATTATATGACAATTGACTATTTTTGGTACTCCACAACAAAATGGGGTAGCTAAGAGAAGGAATAGAACCATAATGAAAATGGTTAGGTCTATGATGGCGCAAGCAAATTTACCTATTTCCTATCAGGGAGATGCATTATTGACTGCTGCCTATGTACTTAACCAAGTGCCCTCAAAATCGATCACTTCCACCCCTTATGAATTATGGACTGGTAGGAAACCATACTTGAGTATTCTACGTCCATGGGGATGTGTAGCTTATGTTCATGATTCTTCCCATAAATATGGCAAATTAGGTCCTAAAGAAAAGAAATGTATCTTTATTAGATATTCTGAACAATCGAAAGAGTACATGTTCATAGGTAAACAAGCTGATGGAAATATGACCGAAATGGAGTCACAAAATGTCACGTTCTTGGAAAACGATTTTCCCAATAGAGGTGAGGTTGATAAGGATTTCCAATTATATGAGATAGAAGATCCTAATAACACACCCACCAATGTTATAGAGGGAAATGAAGATTTACCTCAACACATAAGACCTAGTGGGAGTGTTGCATCACCAAACGAATTGAATTCAAGAGAAATTCAATTGCGTAAAAGTAATCGTAAAAGTATTCCCCGTCGTTGTTTTAAGATCGAAGGGGAAGCATTTATGATTGCTCAGAAAGACGATGCTGAGCCTAAAACCGTTCAAGAGGCTCTCTCATCCTCTGATAAGGAAGAATGGAGAAATGCTTTGGAAAATGAAATGGAGTCAATGAGGGCAAATCATGTCTGGGACTTGATTAATCTACCACCCAATTGTAAGGCCATTGGAAACAAATGGGTCTTTAAGATTAAGCGAATGGTGGATGGATCCATTGAAAAGTATAAGGCTTGCCTTGTAGCGAAAGGTTATACTCAACAAGAGAGTATAGACCGTGAGGAAACTTTTTCACCAGTTGTAAGATGTTCCTCAATACACCTTATTCTAACCATTGTTGCACATTTCGACCTCGAATTACATTAAATGAATGTAAAGACAGCATTTCTCAATAGAGAACTAGATGATGAAATCTATATGAAACAACTAATAGGTTTCATAGCTAAAGATCAAGAGCATAAAGTTTGCAAACTTCATCGCTCAATATATGACCTTAAGCAATCATCTAGATAATAGTATCTTCGTTTTTATCGAGTCATAACAACTTTTGGTTTCACGATAATCGAAGAAGACCACTATGTATATGTCAAGCGGTCCGAAGATAAATTTGTGATGTTATCACTTTATGTGGACGATATTCCGTTGGCTGGAAATGATAAGGTTTTGATTATCACCATAAAAGAATGGTTGTCCTCCAATTTTGAAATGAAGAACATGGGAGAAACTGCCTATATATTAGGAGTTAAGATCGAAATAGATCGATGGAGTTTACTTTATCACAAGAGTCTTATAATATGAATATTCTTGAGTATTTCAATATGCAGCATTGTAATCCCATTGATACCCTTGTCATGCAAGGTGAAGGCCCGAGTACTGAGATGTGTCCTAAGACTCCAGAAGAAATTAAAATGATAGAAACTATTCCTTACACTAGTGCGGTCGGAAGTTTGATGTATGCTATAATATGTACTCAACCCGACATATGTTATGCCATGAGATTGGTGAGCCGATATCAATCAAATCCCGATCAAGCACATTGGAAAGTAGTGTAGAGGATCCTGAGATACTTGAAAGGCACTATGAACTATCGACTTTGTTACCAAATGAGTGATTTACGCCTATTAGGCATCTTAGATGCTGATTGGGGTGGAGACCTTGATGAGCATATATCGACTTCTGGATATGCATTCTTGCTCAATGGAGATGCAATTTCTCGGAATAGCAAGAAACAGATATGCACGGCCTTGTCTACAATAGAGGCAGATTTTATTGCATGTTCTGCTGCAGTGCAAGAAGTAATATGGCTAAAACGTTTCTTGGAAAATTTAGCCAATGTCACTGAGGTTCCTAGACCGGTGATAGTTTATTGCAATAGTCAAGCAGCCATTGCCTATGTGAAAGATCCCAAGTATCATGGAAGGATGAAACACATTGGCACTAGGATTGCGTAGAATGTGATATGTTATTGTAAAGGATCACTGGTTTTATGTATTTGTGAATATATGTATTGTACTTGTTTGTTTATTAGTGACTTGATAGTTTATCAATAAGTACAAATATAATATGAGACTAGCACTACAAACATATATTATTGAAAAGTATGTCAACAGGCAATGATTGGCTCACTCACACGAGTAATCGCCTCAAGTGTTGTAGTTAGCATGTTGAGATGAAACGTTATGTACAAATAAATGTTGAAGAGTAAGTCTGATACATAAAATATGTTGCATTGATTGGAGTCAAGATAAGGTATGTGATTTATTTATAATAAGACCGAACATGATAGTCCCACAATCATGTATGCATGTAAAATGCCGGATGCGAGTGTTTAATTGGGCGTTATAGAAAGCAAGTTGATATAGCACTCGGGCTAAACATGAGTACGTGAGAAGCTCGTGACTATGTTTAGCCTAAGATCCGTATAGTGGATATATTTGATAAATGACATATGCTTTTATAGAAAAAGTAATCCACTATAGCATGTAATTCATACTACATGTGCATTGTACAACCAACAAGGGAAGGTGAATAAAATTATCTCTATTTACTCATCATGTGAGCTCTTGAGGTAATTTATAATTTACCTTATTATGTGCCCTATGTTACTTTTGACTATGTTCTCGAAGTGAAAGATCAATGTTACTACTTTAGCATGTTACAGGCGGTCATGAATAGATATGGCCTATGGGATGTGTCTAGGAAAGCAATTATTCTGAAATAGAGAGAGACATGAGTGCGGAGAAAGACTATTGTTGTTTTACATCTATCACATGTATTTACTGGTCAATCAATTATATCGCCCTCTGTGGTTGCGAATATAATTGTAAATACATGGTGTTTTAAGAATAGTCAAGTATAGCCTTTAAGGGATAGGTATACTTGGACTGATGCAACAAAATATGTCTAGGGTACTATTAAACATCGATTGTTTATTTCTTTTTGGGGTTGTAGCCATTATGTCATCCCTAACAGGTGCATAATTCGAGCTCCCAATTGCAAGTGTACTCACTGGTCGCATGGCTTACTTCCCAGTATGAATTGTTTTGTAAAGCTGATGAATGTTGAATGCCTTATATTCTTGATAGAGCGCTATCAAGCCCATCATGTCTGAGTGGGAGATGTTGTACTTTAGCTAGTACATCCATGATGGGGTGCGATTGGAATGCACCGTTTCGTGTTGATATGTTACGATGGAAAGACACTGATAGAGGGGTATGAAGGGAGACGTATAAAAGCCTCCCGAACACAACTGTTGGAACGGTTGGCAAAACATACGCACCAAATTTCTCTCCCTTTCCATCAAAGAAGAAGAAGGCATTCCATTTCAGTTTTGCAAGAGCAATCGGCATTTACACCATGGAAATCGGGTGCTTTCCTTATGATTGCATCTAGACTTATGTGAGGTAGTGTTGTTCGTGATTCATTTGCAATTCAGTTAATGTGCTAGTATCTTAAGCTTTACCATCCCTCTTGGACCTTGCATAATTTAGTTTGCGTCGAATGGTGGAAAAAGCTCAGAAGATAATTTCATTTAGTCAAACACTAGATTCCTTCTATACTGACCATTCAACTTGGTGCATCATCTTAAGACTCCTCTTATCCGGGATTTGACTAATTCGTCCGTGGCTCATTTAAGCCTGTCTCCATCACCGTGGGGGGCATAAGTGAAGGAGTCTGCGTCAATTGCTATTGCAGGAAACCCAAAAAGATAATTACAAGAAAGATGACGCACTTTGGCAATTGAGTACACAACTCCTCTCGACATGGACAGGCTCTGTTATTAATTAATGGGTTGATTAATGTATTAGATTACAACGTACATTTTAGAGACAACTTTCTCCCTGTCTAAATTGGACAAAGTCTCATATTTTGATTAAGAGCCTATAATCCACTGAAAGTTACGGCTTCTGTTCCCTATCACCAATTAAAACCATGCCCTACTTAGCTCAACGTTTCATCATCTCTCTAATTGGTAACCCATCTCCTCACTCCACACATTCTCCCAAGCCTAAGTTCAGGTTCAAAAGACAATAATGGATGCATACCAAATTATGACAGGGCTTCAGGGAGAGGAAAGAGTTGTGTACGCGGATGTCCACGTCTCCATTTTCGAAAGAGCTATTAAATCGAAACTGAACTGAGCTCCAAATTAACATATATTCGAAGCTCGAATGAAACCCGACAAGTGTGATTTATTAAGTCATTGGTTGGTTTCAGCTCCATATCATCATTGTCTACTTGGTCTAAGTATGCAAGAACTTCGCTAAACTTACAATTATGTACATATAACCTCTCGAACTCCACCAAAAAAACCGGAAAACAAGAACCCTATATAATTACTATGAAGGAAATACAAAATTAAACTGACATGTCTTCAATAGTGGGATAAAGGTTCCTACCTTGCATGGCAACAAAGAAGTCAGTACATTTAATGATGATCAAGACCAGGTGCTACGGTTAGGCTCGTGCTTCTTTGTAGCGATGTCGCTTAATTCTGTATTTAGTTACTAAAGGCCACAAACAACAAGAACCCAAGGGGCCATAGATCAAAACATCAGCCGTTGCCCTCCATTCCATAACCCCGATCCAGCATCTATATGTTGGACATAATAGAGCGGGCAATTTCTCACTGTTCTGGCAAGCACCGGTCCACAAACTACAAGTATACAGATAGCAGATTTGCTGTGATATTTAGGGAGGCGTTGTGCTGTTCATCTAGTCTCTAGTTAGAGAGCAGCATGGTCATAGTTAGGGCCACCGCCAAAATTCTGTCATTTCGATTAACAGCCTGTCTAGCACCTTCACCTCTGCGGCAGCTTGGACACCATCGTCCAGAACTATTAAATAACCTTCTCTTCTTATCAAGCTCTGCATCACAAGAAATTCGGCATGAGAATGCTGATGAGAGCTGTTGATACTTCTGTAATAAATGGTAAGAGTTCTCAGCAGTTGCATCATACCTCTATGATAGTTTTGACTTTTTGATTTCACTCGCTGCTTCCTTCTCTGAAATATCATTATTTTCATCGAACTGCTGATGGACATACCACATGATTAAGTCCCTTTGCCTCATTCCAACCAATCCATCCCCTGCAAGATATAAGGAAACAAATAAAACTACATCAATCTGCCAACAAACTTTAAATAGAGAAAGTTCCCACCGGATCATTTATACAAAGAGCAGAGCATCAGGCAATATGTAACAACTGGTGGAAAAATCAATCTCCAACCGATGCACCTCTAGATCAACTTATATGCCCAGAGGAGAAACGATTACCTACCTTCTCGTGTTACAGCTTCTTCATGCTGTCTCAGCATAATGAGGGCTTGTGTTACCCTTTGGAAATACTCATCACTGACCACAAGCTTTTCTCGTTGCTTGTCACCGGAACTTGCTCCAGTTTCTGCATTACCATAATCTAATTTTTGTGAGATCCAAAATACAATCAAAAGAATAACAAGCTAGTGGAGATTGAATACTCACTTGCATTGCTAAACTGCGTGTCCAACGCAGCATCTGTGGGTTGAGTGTCATCTTGGGCAGGAGGATCAGGTCCATTACCACCGCTGCTATCGCCAAATCACGATTACCATCTTGAAACTCAGATAGATCAATCTCAGTTGACTCCACACTGTATGGAGGGAAAACCAGGAACAAATCCCAAGAAAGGTTATGGCAATGGTATGTGAGATGGGTTGAGCAGTACATCGCTTGCTTAGAGTAGTGAAAGGCAGGGGACAGCACTTAAATGTGAGGAGGAAATCTTAAAAGTTAGCTGAGATCTTGCCTTATTATAGATGTTTTCAACAGTTTCCTTGCTACATCAACATGGCGTGGTTGTACCTATAAGGAACATTATTTTTAATAAAATATTACTCGAAATTACCCAATGAAGGGACAAGGACCTCAAGAAAAGTACCTGAGTTTCCAAATAACTTCGAGCAATGGCCTCAGACAGCCTGATCAATGCCTCAAGTTGCCTGACAGTCATGCGGTAAGCAACTCTGCTACCAGGAGTTGTATCACCTCTTCGAAGTGCAACATATGACTCGACTTCAACACTTTTCTTGCTTCTGAGCTCAGCTGCATTAATTAGTCCGGTTAAAATGATCAATATATACCTGCAGATACTTTTCTGTAAAACAAAGAACAAAGTCACCGCTGAAAAATCAGAAACAAACCTTTGGTTTCAAAGTTTTTGCATATGCAATGTAACGTTTCAGTTGGGCAGTATTAAATGCAGGAACAATAGCATCTTCACGTTTCTGATGAACTCTCACAATATGGTGGGCAATGTGGTAATCGATCTCATCATCTGGGTCATCAATCATTACATATACCAGATCGAACCTTGAAAGTATAGCTGGAGGTAGAGCTACGTTATACTGCGTACAGGCATAACTAAATTAGTCAAGTATCATAAGTCTACAATGATCGAAAAATGTCAATTAGGTAAAGGTCTAACTTCAAGGCTTCCAAAAATTCATCGTCTCACCTTGAGTGGTTTAGATTTGTCATAACGGCCCCCTGTTGGGTTGGCAGCTAGGATTGATGTCCGGGCATTTAGAGTTGCCTGAATACCTGCTTTTGTGATGCTTATTGTCTGTTGCTCCATAGCTTCATGAATTGCAACCTTCAAAATGAAAGTCAATTTCAGTCCTAAGTACCAGATTTAAATGTGGCCAATGTCACAGAAGCAAGGAAGTGAACTCACCTGATCCCTGATGTCCATTTTATCAAATTCATCGATGCAACAGATTCCATTGTCCGCAAGCATGAGGGCACCAGCCTAAAATAATCATACGATCTCAGAAACCTGCAGTAATTCTTGCACCAGAGAAGCAAACGAAAACAACTAAAGAAAAGAGAGACAGCTTCCCTTGTTCTGTCCAGTTGAACTTTATTCATCCAAATTCAACAAAAAGATATTATCTTGACAAGAGAATGTAAGATGATTGAAAGAAGAGGCAATCAAGAAGGTGCCAGTAAACACTCAATAACAGGTCAGGAATGTGAAAAGAATGAAGCCAATTTCTCACATTTTTCAACAGAATCGTGCAAAATAACTCCTAATAAGCAGCTTACTGAAAGGGATATCTTCCTCAACTCTGCATTTACAACTGATAAGAAAGAGTCCACAGTAAATTTCCTTACCACCAGTTATATTGGAGGAGATGAATAGGAAAGGCAAATCTAGGACCATAAACAGTCTAAGGTACATTCTGCTACTTCCAGAATACCGTCAAAGATTTGGTACTCCTATAATGAACAGATCTACTTCATTTTGCACTTTACCAAGATGCTTCAACCATAATTGCACTGTGCATTCTGCAAGTCCACCTTCTATAAAATGGCTCTAAATAGAGATCCAATAGTCAAACTTGTGGCTTCCAAGTTGTTTCAGAAATAATTACCGTTACAATATTATTGGCTTTTGTCACTATTGCAAGATCTCTAAATGAAAAGGCAAAAATTGGATTTCTGCCTGAAGGACCAAGGAAGATCCATTTTGAACTATTAGATTAGGTGAATGGTTGTCATTGTTGGTTGACAACATATCTCGGCTAAAATTTTTCACAAGTAGCAAGCGATAAACCCCCACCATTATCTAAAAGTATCCAGTGGTCCCACATACCCCACACTCTGTGATTGCACTTAGTTGCATACAGTTGATATTATGGAAAAGGTAGACCAGGAGAGGTGACAGCATCTTCAACAAGAATTATTGCAAATCTGAAGTCACAGCAGTCAAACAAGGTGAGTGTTCTTTCCATCAGAAAGACCAAACTTTGTGACAAAGAAAGTAGACCAATCTTTCCTTCAGTGGGTTCTTCAACTTCCAGCAAGGCACATGCTAGAATAGAAATTGAAATTTGCAGGCACAATGCACTGCGGCAGTTTAATTCTTCTTTTACCAGGAAAGACGCAAATACAGCATCAGACACTTTAATGCCAATAACCCATTTTTGCATATACCATATCAAACCAAAGATATTCTAAAAAGAAAGAATAAGAAGCAGCTACCTCGATACAAAATTCCCCTGTTTCTGGTTCTTTGGCAACAGTTGCAGTCAACCCAGCAGCAGAGGAAGATTTTCCCATGTGTATACAGATCTTGGGACTATGCCTGAAGTATATCTGAAACACAAGCGAGCACATAAATAAGCCCATAAATCAAATAATACACAAAAACATGGATTCCATTCAGCAAGCATGATCATAGGGTTGACGAATTGGATTAAAAAGACAGCGTACTTGAGAACTGGGATTTTTTGCACAGCTAGGATCTCCAACAATGCAGACGTTGACATCCCCTCTCAGGTTGATGCCTTCGTGAGTGACCTTGTGAACGCCACCAACAAGCATAAGGAGAATAGCTCGCTTTATGTCTTGATGACCAAAAAACTGTTGGAGCAATGCTATTGACATGTTTATTGAAGAAATCAGGGTATTCCTCATTCTCTGAATTTCATCAATCTCTTCAGCCTGTGACAGACACAGACATCAGAAGCTGCTGGGTCAGCTGTGACTACTGTAACTCGCCATGATTGCACAAGGTTGCTAGGAAAGCCCATTACAGGATAATGGTTCAGGTCAAATGATGTTTTAGCTACTTTGGGAAGAATTTCGAGTTACATGGTACTACTAGAAGGGAGTTCATGTGACTTACAGAGTAAACTTGGTCTCATACAGACATAAGCTTTTTGCCTGCTATGTCAAAAAGATTTCTTCAACTACAACTATGCCAACTAAAGCCCAGAATATTATTTCACTATCTTATATATTGGTTTCGGAATTACGGAAACCCCAACCAGATTACTTGTTTCTATCACAATCAATTGAACGAACCCATATATAGATAGATATTTTTATTGAATGAAGTAAAATGATTCAGCTACATTCTTAAGTCACATTATTGTTCACACTATCACTTAAAGGAAGGTTGTTCATTGGAGATGAACCATGAATTGCTGATTGTCATCTTCATCAGCACCCTTCTTCCTATTTCTAATGTCAATGTCTCTTCTACCATCCATAATCTGAAACGATGCAAAAAGTGGTAAAGTTAGCATTAGCAAATACTCTGTGCACAATTTGCTTAATTAATCAACTGATTCCCCCAGTGAGCAACCTGCACTGAATTGGCAATAAAGGCAAGCCGGTAAGAGAGATCTCACACCTAACGCTCGAAGACCTCTCACACCTTCCTTTCCAACAGATGATGGGTTGCGCTGTAAGCTCCCTTGCGGCACTCGGCTCTCTCGCCAGGGAAGCCAGGGCCAATATGTCAGGAATGACAACAACAGTACCGGTAAAAATGACCCTGGAATCATTCAAATGATCAAATTAATTCAGAAGAAGAAGCATCAAGAAGTACATGAATAAAAGAAGAAAGATCGACAAGCTAATTCTTGATAACTTCCTATGCTTAATATGAGTAGGAGAATGTTCCATCACATTCAGTAGTTATTAGTTGATCTGTGTAAACAAGTAGTCTTAAGCATTGTGTTTTCTTCAAGAAAAAGCATTCCCAATTATTACCAATTTTTTTCTTTGTTCTTTTCTTTCTCACTGAAACTTGCACGTTTGCAAAAAGGCAAATTCAGATATGATCCACTCAGCCTCAAATGGCTTATGTAGGGGACACAATTCATATACATAGCATTTCTTCCGACAAGTCAGACATGACAAAGACTCTCACATCCAGCTTGACAATTGGCATGACGATGGCCTAGAATTTACAGTAGAAGGAATAATTCTATCACAGCAATAAATTTGCAATCTTAATTAGCTACCACTATTTCAAATAGATTGGCACTGGCAAGACCACATAGTCTGAGATGAACGTTGTCCAATAGCTAGTTTAACCAGATGTATTCTGGAATGAAGATGTTGATATTCGTAGCATCCATCGCAAAAGAATCAAACTCATCATATTCTTTCATGCTAAGAAATTACATGCTGAGATTGGTAGCTTCCTACCGTAGGATCTGCCGGGCCTGTTACTTTTTGGGAAGAAAATAAATTCTGGAAGACTAAAAACTAGAGAAAGGATGAAACCGAAAAGATGACTGGACAATTAGGCCTCATAGCAACCCTGAAAAATGAGCGATCGATCCTTACGTGTCACCAGCTCTAGCCTGCTCAACTATGTCGTGGCGGAGAATGACATCCATCGGATCTGGGCAGGGATCCAGCAGGTATCTCTTTGGAGGTCTCCTGCATTCTCACCCTCTGCCAATCTGCGAATTTGCTCTCTTGGCGGAGCAATGCCCACTTCATCCTATTTTGGCATGTAGGATCCACGCAGATTGAGGGCTGCAATTGAGCACCCGACACTGCAAGGCTGATAAATAAATTACAAGGAAGAGATAATGCGAACTAGCAGAAAACACTCGCAAGGCATATACTAGGCAACCTCAGTATACTTGAATTGTTGCTCCACATTTCTTATGACGCCTCCACAGTCCAAGCACTTGAATGTACCCTGGAGAAGCCCGGCGCACTTCACTCGTGCGAGTGACCACGCCAGTCACCGATACAAGCTTCCCTATTTCTGCGGTGGTCAGTTCCCTCAACCTACAGTTTTAGATCAATTTAATCGTTCAAGTTAATGAATTCGGGCAAACGAGAATTGACACGCGCGCAGAAAGGGCAGAGTAATTGGCTCTAAAAATTGAACTTTACAGTTGTTATGAGCAAGTAGAAATGAGGGAAGGAAAATAAAAAAGGAGACCTCTTGGCGAAGGGGAGATTGAAGAAGGCGATGTTGATGTCCTTGTGGGGATTATCGTCGGCGATGAAGGTGGGCTTCTGCTCCATGACGAACCGCTTGCAAGCATTCCTGAGGTACGGCTCGAACCTAATCGACAGCACACAACAGTCAAATACAGAAATTGAGGGAACAATCGAGGAGGCGGAACCGGAACGTAGGCGACAAAAGACGGACCTCAAGAACTCGTCGGAGATGGCGGACTGGAGGAGGTCGCTGAAGAGCATGACGTGTGGGAGAAGTCGATGAAGATGGTGCTGGACTCGCTGGCCTTCATGGCGTCGATCTCCCGCCGAGTAGTAAGGCGGCTCTCGAGTTCCGGATCCACCGTAAAGCTGCGATTTTTTTCAGTGGGTTTTTCCTCATCATCGTCAATCGACAGCACAAGGCAAAGATTATATTCATTGGAAGGGAACGGAGGGAAAAGGGAAGGAGGGGTTACCTCTTGAGGAAGTCGAGGAAGACGTCCTCCACCTGGACGGCCTTGCGGTCGACGAAGTACGACTCCATTGGGGGCCGCGAACGACGATTGAATTCCTCTCCTCGTCCCGCTCCTCCTCTGCAGATCAGCAGTTCGCCTCTGAGGGTTGGAATGATGGAAATGATGGAGGAAGGAGGAAGGAGAAGGACGACGGAGTTTTGGCGGGAAGATATGGAGGGCCGTCCGTGGGCTCCTCACAAAGAGCCCTGATGGGTGGGCTTCGCTTCGCTTCGCTTCTTGGGCTTTCTCTTTTACGGCCCATTTCAGCCTTTGAATCGATCCAACGTCGTGACTTTAGTCCCCACGCCAGCTTTAGATGCCGACGCGAAGCCATGACCAATCTCGACTCGATCGATGCGTTAGGTTTTATGCTCACCTCATTTTCTTTGTATTGGATGGCCGTATATGATTAACCTTTGACTTGATTTTGACTAAATCTCGTCTCGGATGCGTGAAACCGATCGCGGGAAAGCCCCTAAAGGAGGTGCCGACGGGCGGGGATTGTATGCATGTGAGAAAAATGGAAGATTCATCGGACCAGAAACAAGACCCCGAGCCCTATAATATGCGAAGAGAGCGACCGCGGTGTTGTAATTAGCGGTGGTCGATGATTTGTATCGTCGCCAACGTTAGTGCATCAGTTCAGCTTGTCAATCAGATCAGATGACGATTGCTAAGTGATATGATCGGCTGCATGAACTTGAACCAAACTCTCCGTGAAAACAGATCGCCAGGCTCATGGTATTTGGTTTCGAGGAATCGGCACTTCATACGAATGAGTGGCTCTGAAATCTCTCCTCAAATCGAAAAAGAAGCGACAGACGATACCCTTAGTTAAACCATTTGCCCTACAAGACAGTACATAGTCCCATGGGCCGAGCAGCCAAACTACTACACACTCAAGAATCGATTCGGTCAGCTATTCTAATATAGCTTTAATCAACTGCCCTAGTCCATCCTCTAAGTACCGCTTTCACCCTTCAAGAACATTGGTCCGTGGTATAGTGTCGACAGACTCACATCTAATGTCGACAGAACGACTTGCCTACGCTTCTGTTTGATGGAGATACCTGATGAATTTGAGAATTTCCGCACAACGTTTGCTCGCGGCATTTAGGTGGGAATAAACAGTATCAAGACTCGAGAATTTGTCAACGAGAAAATATAACTACAGGAAGTTCTTACGGTTATACGATCCACCAATCTTTCATCATTCATTCAGAAGAGGCTATTATGTAATTTACGTGTAGGGAACGAGACCGGTCTTCTCCAAATCCGTCGTCCTGTTGTTGAATACGTGGAAAAGGTGATCGCACGCCTGCCTGGATGATGGCTCTCTTGTGGGGCAGTTTTGGTGCATTGCAGTGCGATTTCGAGCACTTGAAAAGCCGCATTCTCTTCCCTAGCTAAGAGAGGCCTTAATCCAGGGTCTATCCCAACTCTTCCCTGAGAGCTGAATCTTGCGTCTCAATATGAGTCTCCACCCATCTGACCATGTCAATGTCTAAACCGAAAGATGCATCTGTTGGCATTTTCCGCTGACGAGCTCCATCAGCACGATTCCCCACACATACACATCACTTTTCTCAGTTGGCTTCAAGGGAGTATGCATACTCTGAGAGAAAGCAAAGCAGCAAGTAAGAACAGCCTGTACTATCTTTGCATATATTAGGTCGAATGAAAATTTAGATTGGAATAGAATGGTGTAGACTTTGGCAGCATCAATTTTTAAATACCTGGAGCAATGTAGCCGTACGACCCCGCGAACCATGAATTGGACTCTGTGTCTAGTGATTCATAATTCTCCACCAGCGATTTCGCGAGCCCAAAATCACCGAAAAGCCTCCATGTTGGAGTCCAGCAACAAATTGCTAGATTTGATATCCCTGAACAATCTTCGGAGCACAATCATGATGCAGGTACTCCACACTTTGAGCTAAACCCAGCGCTATGCGTAACCTTGCTTCCCAATCGAGGCTCCTCTGCTTCTTTGAATTCGCTGAGTTCTGATGCAACCAATCCCATAGACTTCCATTCTCCATGTACTCATAAATTAACAGATTGGAACCTGCTGCTTTGTTGCTGCAGTAGCCCATCAGTTTCACAAGGTGTCTATGCCTGGACCCTGCCCAACGTCTTGACTTCCCTGACGAAGCTCTTATTTGACAGAAGATCTTCCCTCCACACTATCTTCTTAACTGCCAGCGTTTCCCCAGTAGGCATCTCAGCCCTGTAGACTTTACCAGATCCCCCCGAACCAATCATGAACTCATCACTAAGGTTGTTGGTGGCTTCCACTAATATCTTCCCATCTAAAGTCTTGCTTGGCAGTGCCCTGGTGGAAGAGTAATCTCCGATGTGCCTGGGAAGAACTGGTGGAGGACACACATTTCACTTCGTTGAATCTTTTGAAAGCCTCTCGCCTGCGCTTCAAGAACAGGGCAATTCCAAACACTAAAAGAGCAAGAGCTGCCAAGGTCGACACTGCAGAGATGATCACGACTACGGATTCACTCAGACGTGGCTGGTTACTGGATATGAAGCTGTTGCATGGGACAAGAGGACTCCCGCAGAGATGCAGGTTCCCTTGAATGCATGAGCTGGCCACCCAGAACTGCCCCCAGTTTGCCCTGAAGCTGGTTGTAAGAGAAGTCAAGCTGCCCAAGCTGCTCATTTCGCCAACTTCCGAAGGAATTTCACCAACCAGCTGATTGTGAGACATATCGAGTGCTTCGAGTTTCGACAGCATGGCCATAGAGGGTGGGATTTGGCCACTGAGATTGTTGTGGCTCAGATCAAGAATGGTTTGGAGATTCTGGAGTTGTCCTAGCTCTACAGGAATTTTACCAGTGAAGTTGTTTTCCGAGAGTCGAAGCTCATAAAAGCTTGCCTAACTTCCCTATGGAAGAGGATAGGCCCAGAGAGTTGGTTGCGGTCAAGGTTGAGGACGTTGAGTGAGGCAAGATCTCCAATTTCAGCTGGGAGCGTTCCATTCAGCGAGTTTCCATCAAGAGAAAGCTTCAACAGCTTGGAACATTCAGATAGCTGTGGAGGAACGGGGCCAGTAAAGCTGTTGCTCGAAATCTAAGTTCCCCCAACTGAGGCAATCTGCCAAGCCACGAGGGGACTGGCCCGGAGAGAAAGGTTATTGTTTAGATCAAGGTGGGTCAATTTCTTGCACAAGGAGAGCTGAACAGGAACCGGTCCAGTGAGCAAATTTCCGGATAGGTCAACGAGAGCTCGCGGATCTTCCCCAAGGTCCAGGAGACTCCCATTGAATCGATTGTTACCTAATCTGACTCTTTTCCAGGAAAGGCGAATTACCCAGTTTGGGAGGTATTTCGTGCTCAAACGAATTATCTGTGACATCGAAAAGAAAGGAAAGAGGCGAGCTACACAAGGCAGAGACGCTACCACTGAATCTTATTTTTGGAAAGGTTGATCCTGGTCAGGTTCCTTAGATTAATGAGAGAGTCGGGAAGATTACCAGCGAGAGAATTGTTATAGAGCATGAGCTGCTTCAATGCCAGGAGATTCCCCAGTGTTGGGGAATACCGCCAGACAGAGCATTGTCTGCCAAGTCCAGGATGATTAGTTGGTGGCGGTTGCCTAAGCGGCGGGAATTTCGCCCTACAAAACTCGACCTGCCTCAGGTGAAGGAGATTAAGTTGATCTAGCCTCCCAATGCTGTCGGGGATCCTCCCACTCGAAGTGATTTCCAAAGAAATCGATCATTTGCAAGCTCGAGCAGTTTCCTATCTCCGTGGGGGATCTCGCTTAAGCGGTTGTCGTAGAGATACAGCACCTGGAGCTCGCCGAGCATCCCAATCTCATGCGGCAGGCTCCCCTCCAGATCGTTGTGGTACAGAGCCAGGTTCTGCAGGCTGCTGAGGTTTGCTATGGATGTAGAAATGTTGCCCGCCAAGCTGTTGTTGTGTAGATAGAGATCTGTCAGGGCGACCAACTCATATAGCTCGATGGGGATGACGCCGGTGAGCGTGTTGTTTAGAAGGTCGAGCTGCATCAGAGCACGGCAGTTGCTCAATTGGGGGGAATGGGGCCAGAGAGCTGGGCCTGAGCCAGATACAGGTGCTCCAGATTAGTGGCATTGGAGCACAGGGCGGCGGGAATGGTGCTGGAGAGGTTGTTGTTGGAAAGAACCAGGTAAACCAGCTCCTTCATGCTCCCCAACTCCGCAGGATGCTGCCGGTGAGCCGGTTCAAGGACAAATCCAGATTCTGGAGCTTGTGCAGGCGGGCCAGGGATGTTGGGATGGGACCCTCCAGCTGATTCCCCAGCAAGTTCAAGGAGCGCAGCTCGCTAATATCGCCAATCACGTCGTCAATCTCCCCGGACAGGCTATTGTTTGCCAGGTTCAGCAACTCGAGATTCCTAAGCCGGCCCAATTCCCTCAGGATGGATCCGTTGAGGCCATTGAGCCTGGCGGCAAACTGCGTGAGGCTGGAGCAGTTACCCAGCTCGGGCGGGATGGGGCCGGTGAGCTGGTTCTCTTTGCAGGTTGAGGTTCTGGAGCAGATGGAGCTGTCCTAGCTGAGGAGGGATGGGGCCAGTGAGGCTGCATGAGGCCAAGGCGAGAGTAACGAGGCTCGTGAGGCCGCCGAAGGACGGAGGGATGGGGCCGGTGAGGGCAGGGTTGTCGCCGAGGCGGAGGACGCGGAGGGAGGAGAGGGAACCGAGCTGAGGAGGGATGGACCCGGAGAGCTGGTTGGTGAAGAGGAGGAGGGACTCAAGGGAGGAGAGGTTGGAGAGAGCAGGGTGGGATCGGTCCCGCCAGGCTGTTGCCGGAGAGGTCAAGGTGAAGCAGGTTCCGCAGGCGGCCCAGGGACGGCGATATCGATCCCGACAGAGAGGAAGCCGACAGGTTGAGGGCCACCACCTGTTGCTGAAGCTGATCACAGGACACGCCAGTCCACGTACAGAAATCCGGGTTGCTCGGAGACCAGTCGGACAGCACTCCCGGGTCTCCTTCCGCGAACGACGCCTTGGCCTCAGAAGTATTCTCAGGGTCGTCTCGCCATGTCCCACCGTGCAGAACAACGCCAGAAGCGCGAGGATCACAGCAACCCAAATATCACGAGCTCCGCGAGGCATGAACAACATCGTCATTGCTTTCGCTCGGCGCAACGCGCGTCTCCTTCACTATATGCGTCGGTAGCAGAGCATGGAACACGACCGTGCGTTCCCGCCGATGGTTACGGCCGAGTTAAGCGCTCCTGCTGTGACCGGTGGTTGTTGGCTGGTGGAGGAAGGGGGATGGGAAGGGGTGCATGGATTCGAGTGCATGCGTGCGTTGGAGTTGGAAAGAGTTGGGTGTGTTTGCAGAGCCCTTAAAGACCGCCCTTTGCCTTGAAATCCACACGGGCGCAGGCCTGCTCAGCTGTTAATGAACCGCCATGACTGACCACCGAACGGAGGAGAGAGAGAGAGAGAGAGAGAGAGAGTTAATGAGAACAGAGGAGGATGGGATTAATAAGGTCAAAGAGGGTCAGGCAGGATGGGTCTAATGTATGCATGCAGCGTGAAAAAGTCGTAATGAAATAATAGGAAAAGGAAGGGTTGCTACAGCTATCCAGTCAGTGACTAACTCCAAAACATGAAACCATATTTATAATATTATCAATTCTTGATAAGCTAACAATCTAAATTATATATGAATTTGCACCAAGAGCGCGAGCCCACGCGGTGCTGATAATTGGGTTTTATTTGGGTTTTGGGTACTCCAACGTCCAAGTCCAAAGAACAGAGAAAAGGAAAGACGCAGTGGTTGAATTGCTGATGTTCTAGTTCTTTGCTGCTTCTGAGTGTGTTAGCTCCTGGAGTACCGAAACCTCCGTTCGAAAGAGAGCGGTTGAGTTGCCACTTTTCCCATTTCTTTAAACTTTGGCATGTATAGAATACCATAGAACAGTTTGAAAGGCTTCACCAAGTCAAAAGCAGACCCCACCACGTCCACATCCACAAACGATTCTTAAATGATTCTGTGTGCGCGAGGTCGATGCATTTGAGCCCTTGATATTGAAGGGGCCCTGAGTGAGATCCATATGATCCGAGGGTCAGGATGCGCTGACCGCACATCCACCCGAAGCATCCTAAAATGTCTCACGTCGACGTCCTGTGATATTCCTTTAGTGTACCCTGCAGCAAACTTCCAAAGTCCAACAAACTCCAACTCCACCATGAATAGGCCCCTCTCTTTATTGTCCTGCAAGTCTCTCCCCTTCATTATTCAGTGCTCCGACCATAATACCAACAAGTAACCTTTTCGAATTCCTGCTGGTTTCAGCTGCCTACTTAAACTTTATTCTTTCTTCTTTTGTCCCTTTGATTGACTTCTTCTCTTTCTTTATCCTTTATCAAATCCTCTCCCCCTTTGGACTCCCAGCTTCTCCATTGTCTGAGCTACAGTCCCTTTGATGCCCCCCTCCAACGCCACTAAATAGCTATAGTTAAAAGCTGTGATCTGATACGAATCAACTATTGCTTGGTCTGGAAAGCTGCAAAATCTTGTCTAGAAAATGGCCTTTCCCAGAAATAGTCCAACCCAACTCGATTTGGCCCCTACAATTCCTATGGAAAATGCCAAATGCAACTCCTTTAGCTAGACTCCACAAGTTCACCTAATTCATCATATCTCGAAAATCTCTCTCACTTCACCGGTCATAAAAACTCCAAGGAGATTTTGTCTTACCAACCCCTTTTGTTAACAATTTTTTGCGAATAGCTGATCCTAATCTTTAACCAAATCTGCCAAAAGTGTAAGAGCGTATCAATAACGACACAAGTAGATAAGTTTCTACTCGGGGTCAGATACAAGATTAGACGAGGTGGGAATTGCAACACTGTTTGGGGAAGTCAGACTGAACTGGCCTATCAACCAAGTATTGACATGAATTTTTCTCGTTACTAGGATTAACCCAAGCTTTTCACTCGGGAATCTGATTCAACTTCGGTACAACTATAAAGACACGGAACTGTGGTGATCCAGTGGACAAGTAGCTAGGCATAAGATCAATCTCATATTGCTGATTTCAAAGGGAAACCGTTTAATGAAAATAATAGTAATTCTTAGTAAAGCTTAAATTATGTTGAGTAGGAATCAAACCTTGACACTTCACGGTAGCACAAGGTCAGCTTCAACCATTAGATTGAGCATAGTAAAATGGTTATCATCTGGATTGGGCATATCGTCAAATAAAAATTTCAGGTCAAGAATGCTTGGCCAGTAGATCTTTCTAGCTCAAAAGGTTCATCTTTCGTTAATGTAAGGTCACACGGTGTATTAATGATTTGAATGACTGGGTTAAACAAAGGATGGACATGATACCATTCTAGCCAAAAAGAACAACAAAGGGCAATAAAGATCATTAGAATCCCATTAAAGAAAGGGGATTTGGCTGGAGAGGATCAATCAAACTAGCCTCCATTTTGATTTCAATTATGGATGGTCAGTGTAATCCAAGGAGTTAGGCTGGTGCATGATGGACTCCCATCCGTTTTGATAAGCACGGCGTGTTG